>VXAC01006995.1:225973-237798 GCA_013399225.1 Rhipidura dahli
ACATTTATATAATATATATAATATATAATTAAATATCTATAAGTAGCACAGCAGCACTTGGCGTTTTAGCAAAGTTTGGGGTTCAGCTTTGAGCTACCTATTTTTATTCAAGCGTGCCCAAATGCACATCTTAAAATGCTTCCTGTCACATTAAGAAATGTATGTTCTAGTTAGATATCATGCTGCTGCCATTGGCATGCTGTACATTGGACAGTCAACACCAGAGGTGATGAAAGGAAAAGTTAACACACAAAGATCAGCTGATAGGTGCCAACACCCAGAGCATTTCAGAAACCACCTTCAGGGGTAGCCAAATGCAACACCCATGAGCCAGAGAATACTTGGAGGAATTAGTCAAGGTTAAGCACGTTAAGGCCAGGTTGGATGGAGCTCTGAGCAACCTGTTCCAGTGGAAAGTTTCCCTCTCCACGGCAGGAGGGTTTGGAACTAGATGACCTTTAAGGTGCCTTCCAACCCAAACCATCCCATGATTCTGTGAGCATACCATCTCTAACTTAGGAAACTTCCAAGCTACACATGATGATGAGAGGATACACTAGGATAGTATTAGGCTGTGTTCACTCTTCCCTAGGCTTCCACTTGTGGCCACTGTCAGAGGCAAGACCTGAGGCTAAATACACCCTTCCCCTCTCTTCCACAGCCTCAGGAAGTAGGAGCTTGGAGGCACTACCCTTTAACCACTGATGCTCCTCAGTGGTGGCCAGCCTGGTGACTAGGCTGGGCCCAGCAGTGAGAACAGAGACAAAAAAAGGAATGAAAGAATACAGAATTTTCAAGTAACTCCAAAATCAGAANCACTCTGCTCTTGTGTGACCAGTTAGGCAGTTCTGGAAATAAAGAGGTTCAATTATCAAAAATGCCTGAGCATTAACCTTCTGGGGAACCAAGTCTCCCTGGTAGAGTTCCAGGCTCACAGTCCCAAGCCTTCCATCACCTCTAAAAACCTTGCCCCGTATTCAAGGCAGGTCTTTTGTTACCTCCAGCAGCAGAAGAGCAAGGCTCATCAACTCAGCACCTGGCCAAAGAAGACTGGCAGTCTTTTCAGGTTCCCCATCACAAATTTAAAGTCCTTCCTCCCTTCAGATGATATGCCAGCAAGTTATCACTGCTATATAGTGATAACAGTAGCAGTGCTGTTTGATTAGCTCGCAGCATTTGCCACAGTTCCTACTCTTGCCTCCACAATCAGCCCTGAACAGCCTGTACAGCTCCTGCTGTACACAGGAGCATGCAGCACTACAGAATGTCACACACATTCAAGCTTCCAGGAAGAATTCGATGCCATTAGACACAAAAAAGCCATGTAATAAATACNAAGCACGTTAAGGCCAGGTTGGATGGAGCTCTGAGCAACCTGTTCCAGTGGAAAGTTTCCCTCTCCACGGCAGGAGGGTTTGGAACTAGATGACCTTTAAGGTGCCTTCCAACCCAAACCATCCCATGATTCTGTGAGCATACCATCTCTAACTTAGGAAACTTCCAAGCTACACATGATGATGAGAGGATACACTAGGATAGTATTAGGCTGTGTTCACTCTTCCCTAGGCTTCCACTTGTGGCCACTGTCAGAGGCAAGACCTGAGGCTAAATACACCCTTCCCCTCTCTTCCACAGCCTCAGGAAGTAGGAGCTTGGAGGCACTACCCTTTAACCACTGATGCTCCTCAGTGGTGGCCAGCCTGGTGACTAGGCTGGGCCCAGCAGTGAGAACAGAGACAAAAAAAGGAATGAAAGAATACAGAATTTTCAAGTAACTCCAAAATCAGAAACAAGGGAATCCTTTTGAGATGAAACAAGAGTGAAAGGCGGGTAGCGAACCAACATGACATTAAAATAGCAGGAGGAGGAGAATACAATTTTTGAAAGACACCCAGAGGGAAAATGCTTAATTGTTTCTTTTCTGCTCCAGTCTCCATGCAGAACTATTCTAGGTTACACTATTTAACAAGACAACCTACGCACAAAATAAGTAGCTGTTAATATTTGGGTGAAACTTGGGATGTGCTGAAATTATTCAGTAACTAACACTTATAATCAGCTTACATTGAAACAGACAGCAGATTGCAGGCACCCCAGGCATCCTCACATTTGCTGCCTCGGAAAGAACAGTTATGTCCCACAGCACAGAACAAAAAACTCTGTATCCCAATGGACAGCACGCCAGCCATCTCGTGGATCCTGCACTGGTGCATGGATGCAGCACAACAGCTGCAGGCAACACCTCAAGTACACACTGAAAAAGCAACAGGGTACTGCAGACTAAGCCTCAGAGGTCTCCACCAACCCCTGTGTTGATGCAAACGAAATTTTAGTATTAACTGAAATTATGTCTAGTGCCAACGTAGTGGCTGTCTAAACACCCTAAGAATGGAAGTGGAAAGTACACCACCGATTTAGAAAGTCAAGGGTGCTAAAATTCACCTGGAGAGCTGTAGATGGATTTGGCCACGCTTGTAAAGAGTGAGAGAAAAGCCTTAGTAGCAGCTTTTAAGGACCTTTGGGATTTCTAGTGAACAGGTGTCTCCATGAATTGTCCCCTTCACTTGAGACCTGTTCACCAGCCCTTAGCACTAGGGACCACATGAACTGACACATCCCTCCGAGTGCAAGCACAAAACACAGACCCACATGTAAGAAAACGGAAAGAAATCAGCAATGTGACATGTATTTGTACCACACCAACCTAAACTGGAGAGGTGTTCATCTGGCACCTAAGCCCTTCACACAGGCTGTGAAAAAATGACCTGAAAGCCTGATCTCACAAGCATTAAGAAAAAAAAAAAAAAACAAAAAACCCAAACCAACAAACAAACAAAACAAAACAAACAAACAAAAAAACAAAATAAAAAGATAAGCAAGTAAGAGATTGAATTCCCTGCAGCACCAAGAAGTTCTCCTTGCTCACATACTTCATGATAACATCTGAAAAGATATCATTGTTTAAGAAGACAGTGCTATATCGAGGCCCCCTTGGGCAAAAGAAAAGGAGTTATGCCTTCATTAATGTTCAGATAGAAGCACGTTATACATGTACTCAGACTTCTCAATGGATGGTTTAAAAATAAAGTATCCTCCTCCCAGGTCTGCACCTAGCCCTGTCCAATGTCAGCAATACATAACAGTAAGACTGACAAGCCTTTCATAAATAAATACAACAAAACTGTTTATTTCCCTTTTAATTTCTTCACTGCTTATAAATTCACACTTTAAAGCTTCTAAGTACTACTTATACGCCCTGCTCAATTTTTATTTTACTACACCACATAACCAACTGGGTTTCTCTCTTGCTGGAATGGCAGTCATAAGTCATGTTTACAGCACCACTATCCTATAGAAAATTTGTTTATTATTAGAGAGCAATCAGTACTACTGCTCTTACAAGAAAATAACAAAGTACCTAAAAGGCACTCCTGCTGCTAGTGAAGATCTAAATGGAACGTACACACTGAATTTACAGGGCTCTAGTTAGCTATACAGTGTTCCTCTCACCTCCTGCCTCCCCACTTAATTTTTCAGAAAAAAATAACAGGTTTTTAGAGATTAATAATCTGAAGAGCATTTCCCAGGAGCTTAAACCTGTTCAAATCCACAACACCAAATTATGACGTTTGAAAGAATTCAAGCAGAAGAGCACCCACCTTAATGCAATGCAAGAGCAGCCTACAAATGCCTCCACTGTTTGTAGTTTTATAGTCTAAGCCTACCAGGAGTCAAAATGCAGGGCACAAAGCACACAACTAGATCATGTTTTGCCTTTCCCCAGACAAAACACAGATTATTTCAAGATCTTTATTCCTTTCACAAGGAATAAGCAAGCCTTGGACAAGGGATTGCTATGAAGCCTTAAAGTACAGAAGTCCATTCTGTCCCTAGATGGAAAAGCAGCACTCTTTGCCTTTATTGTAAAAGGATATCGTCTTTACCAAAGAGAATTATGTTTAAAAAAAAAAATCAGTTTAATATTTGAGTAATTATCTTCCCTGGGCAGTTTTAAAGTATTTATATTTCTGCCTACCCTGTTCACATTACTTCACTTTCATGTCTTAGCAGTTCAGTGCAAGAAATTCACTACCTGTCCATCACCTACAATTGCTCAGTACAATCAGTGAGTTCTTCCAGAATTCTCCAAGATCCTATTGAAAAAATCTCTCTACTGATGAAAAGAACCATCTTCATTAATCCACCTGGCAGATGTATTCTTCCCTTCTAATCATTATGTGAGTTTACAAATCTAACAAAGCTGTACTCACATCACATTATTCAGATTACAAATTCTCTGGGAAAAGAAAGCTGTTGGGCATGGTGCTGTAAATCATCAAAACCACTTCTTACTCCTAGCTGATACTCACTTTAAGAAAAGGTATGTACACAGCTGACTGCTAGGAAAGAGTCGCAGGCATGGTCAGTCAGCTGGTTATCACTGAAACAAACATCTGCTAAGCAGCAGAACTCAATAATCAGAACCCTGTTTTCTGCAGAAAGGATACATATTTATACAGAGCAGCTCAAACTTGGAGTGAAACCCACCCAGAGTATTGTAAGCCAAGGCTGTAAGTTATCTGCAGAGAGCCTGAAACAACAGCAGAGGCAAAAGCTGCATCCTTGAATGTCAACACTAGAAGCCAATAACAAATTTAACATCACTACTGTGGACTGCTTCAGGATTTATGTGTTTTTATGGAAATGCACAACAGTTGGATGTTCAATTGCAGTTATCACAGTCAGACTAAGTCCATGAGGCTGTACTGGGGTTACAAGAAACATCCTGCAGGAAAAGCTTAAAATGAGGCTCCCTAGTTTCTGTCAGCAAAGAGAAAAAAACAGACTTTCCAAGCTCCTGCTAAGCCTGGATGTCACTCAGTTAAATGTTTGTCCCTATTTCATCCTTAAATGCCAGAAATATCAAAGGACAAGGAAAAAAAAATTCACAGAATCACAGAGTATCCCAGGTTGGAAGGGTCACTTGAAGATCACCAAGTCAAACTCCTGGCCCTGCACAGGCCACCCCAAGAGTCACACCCTGTGCCTGAGAGCATTGTCCAAACACTTCTTGAACTCTGTCAGGTTGGTGCTGTGACCCCTTCCCTGGGGAGCCTGGTCAGTGCCCAACCACCCTCTGGGTGAAAAGCATTTTCCTGATATCCAACCTAAACCTCCCCAACAACCTCAAGCCATTCCCTCACGTCCTGTCCTGGGCACCACAGAGCAGAGATCAGTGCCTGCCCCTCCTCTTCCCCTCTGGAGGAAGCTGTAACTGCAGTGAGCTCTGCCTTCAATCTCCTCCAGGATAAACAGCACAAGTGACCTCAGTTGTCCTTGTATGGCTTCCCCATCAGTCCCTTCACCATCCTCATAGCCCCAATCCCAATTAGTTTCTATCTCAACATAAAAAATTTCTGTAACGATCAGAGGTAGCTGATGCCAAGGAGGGGGAATCCAGAAATGGACAGTGGAATTTCTGTATGACCCCCACCATAAAGTCAAAGAACATTCTGCCAACCATTTCATTTTTAGAGCTCACTCAGTTTTCAACTCCAGCTTTATTATTACATGCGACTCGTGACAGGAGCTTCCATGCAATGCATAATTCAGCATTCATGTGGCAAAAATCATCAAAATTACAGCAAGTCACAGAATAACTGTGTAACAGAGTAGCAGTATTTATGTAACCACAGTAATAAAAGGCAATATTCTTCAGAGAGCTTTCATTAGACCCAGAGTTACAGTGAGAAGAGATGGCATCCATGTCCTTTCTCTGAAACAGATACAATAAGAAACTTCTGTAAAGTTTCACAAGCACCAAGACCCCACTGAAAAATCCTCTCTACTGTTATACCTTTGCTATCATTCTGCCTCAGTGAGCTCAAACACAGCTCAGCTCACATCCCACAGCCTCTCACGATTCTGCCCATCACAAGTGTACACTCCAGTGCTTCTTCTACTCACAGAGACTTTCCTGCAGAACACAACACCCAAGATGACCTGACAAAATCCTTGCTGGCATTCACACTCCTGATGCTGCAAAGAAAACTATTTGGGGAGAAGTGGATTCAAATGGAAGAAAAAAAGGCAGGCAAAAGATCTTCATGCAAAGAAACAGATGTTTAGAAAGAGGGCAAGAGAGAGATTCTACTCTCCTAAGAATGCCAACAATATACACCACCAGATGAGCAGAATTCTGTCCAAGTGCTATTTAGGTTTCCCAGCAGGTATCCAGTGCCCTTCACCCACTTCAATACAAAGCACACATGCCATCTTTTCCAAGAAAAAGCAGAGCTTCCTCAGTACAAGCAGGCTAGCTAGGAGAGTCTCAGGCTCCCGTGGCAGAGACCCATAGGTCCCCTGAAGCTGCCACCAACCCTCCAAGCCACGCTCAGTGCATGAACCAGGCGTCTCTAAGAAATGCCACAGCAGAACAAGAGCACAGGCAAGCCGTGCTTGCTAACCTTCAGAGAGTCCAAACCCAGCCTGACTTACCCAGACACACCACTGCCTCTGAGGAAGTACTGAAGCTCTGCAGGTAAATGTAACAGGAGCAAAATTTATGTCAAATTACAAGGGAAGGGTACAGACAATTGCCTGTGAGGAATTTAGGGATCTTGCTAAAGACACAGAAACAATCATCAGACCATTTCCTGCCATCCAGGACAATACAGAGGTCTTAAAGGTGGGGAATTAATTACCACAGGTTAAAAATCTCTTTGGCTCTATGCATTGAGAACAACCATCACCGCATGAGCCTTTCAAGTCTCTTAATGCATGTAAAAACAGCGATTTCTGGGGAGGTGCAGAAGGAAGTGGTGGTGTTAACTAGAGCCAAGAAGCATCCAAATAACTTTGCAGGTCGAAGTTCTTCACTCACCCATGCAAACCAAACAGTCAAAAGCAGGGCAGATAGGGCTGTCCCTCCTTGCTCATGTGCCAGCCACAGCCAACACACACCTGGCTCGTTTGGATCACAAACTGGGTTCTGGGCTCACTCAGGAGCCAACCTCAGCTGCAGAGTTTTAATTCCAAGAAACATCTGTGTACTTATGACAGTCACCTGACCAGAGCCCCACTCTGGACCGCAATCAAAATCCCACAGCAACAAGGCAACCCTGACACTGGAGGATTAGTGCAGAGCCCAGACTGCCACTCATGTGAGAGCAGAACTCACACTGGACTGGGGCCAAACCCACATATGCAAAGCATGTTCTCACCCCCATGCACCAATACCAAAAGTGAAACAACAACAACAACAACAACAACAACAACAACAACAACAAAAAAAAAAGAAAAAGAAAAAAAAAGAAAAAAAAAAGAAGAAAAAAAGAAAATACAGAAGAAGAGAGCCAGCGCATCACTTTGGTGACAAATGCATGTTCCATCCAAGTCTGGGTATGGGGACTCATTTCTTATTCTGGGTAGGAATTGTTAAAGCAAGGAAAGGACCCACCTTACAAGTTTGAGTTCAGAAGTATCCCATGCACTGCCCGGCATCCACCTGTAGGTTACTGCCCTTGCCCAGATGCACAAAGAGGTTTAAGTGCCCCTCTGCAGCATCATACAAGGAGAAAAACCCTTCTATATACATACAAACCAAAAGCTGTCTGCTCACATGAAGAGAAGGGTCAGTGAAAAATACTTCAAATTACCTTTAACAGCTACTTTCTTAGAAGTTTTGGCCTGTCTCTGTCGATTCTTAAAGGTTTATAAAGCAAAGCATGGAACAGGCACACGCCCTGTGGCCTCTGGTCCTAAGCAGGAACAAGGGTACCATGAGAAGTCTCGTTTGTTCTTCGGCTATTTCGGAAGGACATCCCCACCCAGTAACTCCATTCACAGTGCTGCAGCCTTCCCCTCAACCCTCCCTTTCAGACTTAAAAGGCAGACACCAGCAACAGCTCAGATGCCACAGCATACCCTGCAGCCACATGCATCACACTTCAGTCCTTGTTTTAAACTCTGCAGGAGTCTACAATTAGATATTCCATTTACCTGCCAGTGGTAAGCAGAAAACTTTGCCTAGAAAACTAGGGTATTTCAAGATTCAGCTTCAGAGCTTCGAGAAACCTGTGGTTTTTTACCGAGGCTGTTTAGTGGTGATAACTGCCCCCACACCACCATCTCATGCAGACACAGCATTAACCAATTCTTCCATTTTAAAACAAGCTATTCCCCCACTTGCCTTTCTCTGTGGAAAGCATGCCCTGCTCCAGTTTTCCTTCATCCCTTTCCTTCTCCCACTTCTAATTTCAAGCAACAGCCATACTTCTGTGCCCACTGACCCCTGGGTGTATATATATGCTATTTTCTCGACTCTTTTTTTTTTTTTTAATAGATAAACCCACAGACCTAGGCATGTCAGCAGCTTTGCAGCTATTGACAGGTGCCTATCAATACAGCTGCCAGCAGACAGGGCTCAGTCAACAGCTTTAGTGACCATTCAACCCTGCTTTGTGACAAGACAGGGAAGACCCAGCCTTGTGTTACTTCCCACCTCCAGTCACCGAGTGATTCTGCCTCCAGTGAGTTGTCATGCTCTTTGTTTTCTCACTGATGAGGTCACTTAAGGCTCCAAGCACTTAAGCCCTGCATGCCAAAAGGTATAGCATGCCTTGTCCAGAACCAAACCCTGAGATCAAACACAAACAAGGCTGATGAGATACGCTTCTTACTCTGCATTAATTTAAACATCCAAATGAACTGGGTGTGAACAGGAGCACTGCAACATACCCCATAAAGGCTCTTTACACAGAGATGGGCTTCCAAAGAACATAACACTTCTTTTGGGGGAAGGTGGGTGTTACCTGGGTAAATATTACAGGATGGTGCTCTGAAAGCACAAAATGGCAAAGGAAAGCAAAGGCAAAAGGAAGATACATCACTGCTCCCACCCTCTAGCATTTGGAAGAGGATTAGAGTGCAGACAGAAAGACTAACACCTCACTGCTTATTCTAACAGTTCCCATTAACAAATAATTGCCTATTTTCACCTCAGTATTACTGGCTGCATCCAAGCACAAATATATGTACTGATTATGCACGTGCTTCTGAGGGGGGAAAAGGGTATTAAAACTCAAATTACCATTCCCAAATCAAGCAAATTTTGATTTTTTGCTCAAAATGAGTATGTTTGGTACCCGGAAAATCTAGGAAGCATCCTCTACTTAGCTCAGCATCTGTTTCATATTTCGAAGCTATTCTTTGCAAACGCAGGGGTCACACTGCTTTTAAAGCAGCCTCTGCCAATTCTCCTTTGCGGGGCAGATTTAAGAGCGAGTTGCAGAGGCAGGGGGTTCGCAGTGCAATAGCGAAGGGTGGCGGGGCAGTGGATGGAGCTGCACACATCAGTGAGGAGCTGGCGGAGGTCCCCGCGGATGCCTCTCCGCAGCAATCCCTTCGGTGGGCCAAGGAGAACAATGCGCTGCAGCCTGCTCCGGGATTCCCCACGGCCACACGGCATCAAAGGCCGCTGAAACGCGACGCTAAAGCCCTGCACTCGGAGCCAGCAGTGCAACATGCACGGAAACATAGTCCTTTACATCGGCAATTGTTCTTTGCAAGGCTGGCAAACCCAAGCGGAGCCAGCTTCTGTCGGAACTGAGCCCTTGCTGTAACCAACGCGAACCCCCAGCGATGGTTCCACCAACTGATGTGGCAAGAAGAGAGAGACTCAAAGAGCACGAAAACACACAAATTGCAGTCGGGAAGCAAGCACCGAGCAGCACAGCTTAAACCACGTCTTTTAAGAAAGGCAAGTCCAGACTGATCAAGCCTGTTAAACAGAAAGAGTGGAGTAAGAGCAGCTACAGCAGCAGGAGTTGTTTTACAGCCAGTGTGAGGTAAAGAATGGTGATGGATATCTGGGAAAAAAGCCTGAGAGAAGAACTGAAGCCAGAGAACAAAAGTTAAAAGCAACACAAAGTTTACATTGATTTTTTTTTCCAAGCTACATTTATGAAAGATGATATATATACACTTTGTGTGCTGCGAGCAGCAGACTCTCACAGCAGCTCTGACCAGTGAGCCACACAGACCAGTACATCACTCCAGCATTGGCCATTTGGCAAAAGGAGAGAAAAAAAGAACAGAAGGGGGGGAAGACCAAAAAAAAACAAAAACAAACCAACCACTTCATACCTTCATACACACTTAGAGAAGTCCAAAACTGGAATAAAAAGGAGGGTTCCATTTCTCCAACCCCAACTGCAGTCATAATCCTTTGACACCTTACAAGCAATGACAGAATGCTTTCTCTAGGGACCTGAGACTAATTCCCTATTAAGCTTTTACAAACTGATGCTTTTCCAAGTCTTATAATGTGGCCAAATTTGGAACAGCAAGACACAAAGAACAGCAAAAGCCACATTCTTGATGCAGAGTTAACACTCCAGCCAAATTTCCAGTTCTTGTTCTAAACCCCAGTTGTGCTAGAACTTCTAAACTTGGCAGCTGAGATTTTATTATTGGTTCAAGAATGACAAGGAAGAAATGGCTAGAGCCTGAAAGAATCAAAAAGTAAAAAAAAAAAAAAACCCTGCTCCTTCCCCTAGTGTAACTATTGGAAATACTGCAGCTTTTTAAGGAAAGAGGGAGTGAGGGGAGAAGTGTTTTCTGGGGGGGGAAAAAAAGCCAACCTGTGGTAGACATCCAGCCCAGAAAATTTCAGCATGAATGCCTGAAGTCTTGCAGAATAATAAACAATTGAAGAGATGGCACTCATAACAAACAGTAACAAGCAGATATGCTACAGTCATTGCTGCCAGCCCTGCTTATTGGCAGCTGTGACAGATTGCCTGGGAGCTCCAGTCTTTAATTAGTTCTCATTCCTGAAGTTCACAAGTCAATTAATTCTAAAAACCACCCTCAGATTCATTTTTTTAAAGGAAATCCTGTCCAGGATTCTCTGCCTTTCTTACCTCTTCTTCCCATAGCTCAGCTAACAGTTCAGATCCTTTAGAGCATCCATGCAAATTCCATCTGGCTGTGGAGATTATCACCAGTCAAATCCTTCAGCTTGCTTCAGCAATTCTTCCTATTTCTGCAGCAGTATTTTGCCACTGCTGCCTACAATAGATACTCTTCCCCAGGGGCTTCTTCAGCCCCTCTTTCCCCACAGCCTGCCTCCTCCAGGGTTATAAAAAGGAGCACCAACTGCAACACTCCAGCACAATTTCCAAGCAGCCCCCAAGGCAATTACATCGACTCAAATCCACAAGCACTACCATATTGCTTTGTAACTTCTCTAAGACTCAACAAAGGCATTTAGCAAAACAGGTTCTACCTTCTACCTAGCTCACTTTAAACTCGATCAGAATGCCACAGTCACAGTTGCTAACAGTTTCCACTGGAAACCCAGCTTTGAAACCACTTCCAACTCTGGAAGGCAAGGAAAAAAAAAAAAAAGACCATTCTTTTTTCTGTCTCAGACTTCATTGAGAAGGAATCAGGTATGCTTTACAGTTATGAAAGCTTACATGTGAATGAATAAGCCAGTTTCTGATATGGAATTCAAAAAACCCTAAGAAACTTTAAGTTCCTTAATTTCTGTCTTGCCTCTTATCCTATTTTACATATGCTGATCATTTGGAAAGACGTTATTCAAGACTTTTGGCACCTCAGCAGCTATTTGTTAGTTTATCCAAAAGCAGTTTGGTCTGAAACTGACTTTATACCTTTGCCCCTTTCAAAAAAAAAAGGTGTATTAAAAGTTTCTCATTTTTTTAAAGCCTCTTCTCAGTGGATATTCAAGTCTTGAAAGATAATTGAAATTTGAGGGTTTATAGAGAACCAGCTGACAAAAAAAAAAAAAAAAAAAA
>VXAC01006995.1:242299-302826 GCA_013399225.1 Rhipidura dahli
CGCCGAGCAGCACCCCGCCACCCACACCCGCTGCGGGGAGGTCCCCTAAAGTTTCGGGGAAAACCCTGGCAGCGATCCCCTGGAGGGAGCAGCGGGGGCCGGGGTGGCCGCGCCGGCTGATTCCGCNGTCCGGCCCGGCCCGGCCCCTTCCCCCGGGCGGGAGAAAGGGAGGAGAGCGGGGCCACCGGCCCCGGGGCGCGGGGGAGAGCCTCGCCGAGCGGGGCCCGGCGGAGCACGGCGCTGCCTTCGCCGCCCTCGCCGCCTCCCTCCCTTCTTTCCTCCCGGGGCCGCCGCCGCCGTGCACACGTGGCCCGGGAAAGCCCCGGTGCGGGGAGGGCGGGCTCGCCCGGCCGGGAGTGTCCGCTGGAGCCCCGGGGATGGCCCTTGGGCAGCGTGGGGCCGGGGCATTGTTGGGTCACTCTGTCCGGCCCCGCCTCGGGGGGGTGGGGTCCCCTCGTGTCCGCTCCCGCAGCGCGAGGGTCCCCTGTGCCCCTCTCCGCACATCCCTGCGCCCCGAGCCACCGCACGCGTGTGGTGACACTGCTGCCCCTGTCCCCAAACACAGCCCCAGCCGGGGGCTGCCTGCTGGGCTGCGGACCCCGCCGGGACACGGGGGCCACTCATGCCCCCTTCCATGCGCGTGTAGCCTCAAAAACCACAGCAGGGTGCGCCCACTCGTGTCCCTGAGCCTTCCGCGGGCAGCACGGCAACAGTGTGCCTGCCCGTGCTCCTGCGATCCCGCCCTGCTCGTGGCCTGGGTCAGGAGAGGGAGAGCACGGTCACCCTTTGCCCCATGTCCTTGGTGGACAAGGCCACCGCTCCCTCCCCACTGGTGCCAGGCAGCCCCCCAAGAAGCACTGCCCGATTTTGGGACTTGGTTTCTTTTCCCCTGCCTGAGATCCCAGTTAACTCAGTAAGGGGCTGCTGCAGCATGGCATTTGTGCCACCGCTCCACCGCCTTTCTTCCCAGCCTGCTCAGAGATTTTTGTTTGCTCCGGGATTTAATTTCCTGTTTGTTTGTAAAAACAAAGAGCGGAGGCAACTCTCTAGTAACTCGGACAGTTATCTGCTCTTTCAGTCCCCTTGCCACATTCATTGTGAAATCTGTGCTCTCCTTGGGCACGTTTTGCTGTCTCTTGCCCAGGCTCGCGGGTAGAGAGGGATCCGTGGTACGCATTTCCGTGTGTGGGGAATCTCTGGAGCCTCTGCATGGTTTGGGGCAGCTGCTCCTGCACAAAACAGCTGGTTTAGGCTTTATTCTAGCGTCTCCAGTGCACCTTGCTCTGGAGCATGACTTGGCTTGGATGAGGTTGTTTGCTCCCAGTAGCAGGAAGTGTGTGTTGTGTTCTTAACTGAGCATGATTATCAGGCTGGATTTTAGGCTGGACTTTGTTATTCCTTCTGTAATGCTTTTATGGGAGAGAGGGTGTTGCCTGATAGGAATGAAATGAGACCCTCGTAAAACTGATGAGGAGAACTTTCACCGTCCAACCACAGCTACCTGAACTCCTGCACAGACCTTTTTGCAGAGGTGTCTGGGGGACACATGGTCCTGGGCACACTGAGGT
Organism: Rhipidura dahli; assembly: GCA_013399225.1. NCBI lineage: Eukaryota > Metazoa > Chordata > Aves > Passeriformes > Rhipiduridae > Rhipidura > Rhipidura dahli. Next base: position 243,868 of record VXAC01006995.1, read on the forward strand.
TCTCCTAGCTCCCAGACAGCAAATGAGGCTGAATCCACAAGTGTGACTGAGAAAAGGCTGCCGAAACAAAACAAAACAAGGCTGTCTTCAAATAAGTTTATAGTGCCCTCATATCCCTGTTTGTTCTTGTGGCCTGTTTCCAATCAGTCTGTTCCACATTCTCCTTTAGCCAGCATTCAAACATGCTTTTTCTTCACTGGAAAATGCCACATCCATAAACCAAGACATGTCCCTTACATCAAATTCAGAAAACAGGTTAGAAGATCTCTCACCCTTACCAGTCAGCTTCCATCACACTGGTCAAACTCCTGATCATTAACCTCCTGAAACTCCTGCTATCCTGAGCCATGGGTGGTGTTCTCAACGAGTACCTCTCACTCTTTTACTTCAGTAAGAACCACTTTTCCTCCACATATAGTCAGACTTCCAGACAACAGGGCCACTATAACCCATTAATCTGACCCATACACAAAAGCCATAGATTTTTCCCTCAGCAGCTGGATCAAAGTGAGTTAGAGAGACAAGACATCTTGTCTTGAAGGCTCCAAGTAATGGCAACTGCCTTCTTCCACCTACTAATTTATTCCAATGTTTAATTATCCTTGCTGCTAGGAAATTGCTTCTTTCAAGGCTGAATTTGTCTAATTTCAACTTTGAGACGTCAGAACTTGTTATGCCTTTGCCTACAAAACTGCACACCCATCCCATTTTCATGGATAAGTAACTATACATGGTGCTCCTATCACTTCTTGTTTAACTGAATAGATTGTTTTCTTTGAAGCCTCACATCGTAAGATTTAGTTTCAGTCACTGCAGATTTTTCAGACTTCAGTGTTTCTAAGTGGTTTTTTTTTTGACTCGCAGGCACCCACCCTGGGTACAATGTCATTGTGGTCTATACACACATGCTGTACACAGAGTAAAAGTCATTTCTCAGTCATTGTTTTTCCCCTTCTCTCATAACTAAAAATGGAAGTAGACCATTTCCTACACTGCACAAAAAGCTTGTGGAGTTCATTACCCATGTTGAGTCTCCCAATCTCTTTCTGCATTTGTGTTTCTCCTGAGAGCATCTTTATCCTGCATTCATGGCTATGTCCTTCCCCCCTCAGTAGGTGCCTTTGCAGCAGGGTGTGTTAAAATATATTCTGCAACATTGTGACAATTGAAGCAGGTGTCTGAGACCCCTCGTTCAATTTGAGAGCCGCTTCTCTGATAAATAGCCAGCACAGATGAGAGAAAGAGCAGGTCTGAAGCTGACTACTGTGTTAGTCTACCTTCTCCTTCAAAGCCTGTTTTCTTCTCCTTTTTGTGTGTCCTACTTTCGATGGATTGTTACATGTATGTGATTATGTCATTTTCCCCCTTGCCAATTCCATTTTGTATCGTTCAGCTATGAGAGCCAGTCTGAGCCAGAAGCTTTCTCCAAGTTGAGACAAATATCTTCCTCTGTTTTTGTGCATTTTCCATGTTTATTCATGAGCTGCAGAGTAAATACATGGTCAGTTGTTTGTTTCTCAGGAAGGCATCCCATTTGGCTTTCAGTGTTTAGCATGTTGTTGATTTGAGTAGATAGCACGTACTTATTTATTGATGATGCTGTAAAAATGCTTGCTTACGTTTCTTCATACCTACATTTCTGCATAATGTATAGGCTGAAAGTGTCTCTGATTTGGGGGTAACTAGGTTAGCCAGCAGAATTTCGGGGAAGGATCAAGATTGGAGTGTTGTATTAAACACATTATTATGCATGCACACATTCATGAAACGTGAACACACCCTGATCCCAAAGAAACCCACACGCAACCACTCCCTACTTGCACCACTCCTCCAACATACACTTGCTAGCTTCTGCAAAGTTTCTCTCTTGGCAAACATGGATAAACAACTCTTGTTCTCCCCACCTGGTCGCCTCAGCGGCAGAGGACAGGGCTGAAATGTCTGTGTGGGAGGCCCACATCCAGCATGGAGTGCAAGAGTAAACATTTAGAAGGGCTGTATATCTCTGACCAACAGCAGAAGGACCCGGCCTGATGAGGACCCAGCACCTTGCTTAGGGGCAGAGGTGCAGAAGTGCCGCTCTCATGCAGTGCAGGTTGCAGGCTGCAAACCTCAACCGGGGGAGAAATCTTTTGTTGCCATTGCCTGGCAGTGTGTGGCAGCCAGGAGCTCTCCACAACAAACAGGAGGCGTGGGCAGACTGACAGGTAAGGCCATGCTCCACTGCCCCGTCAGCAGCACAGCAGCCTCTGAGGGCAGGAAGGGGGCTCTCAGTGGCTTCCAAACTGTTTGCACAAGAGCCCAGGGGAAAGGGAGCCGCAGCACAAACGTTGTCCTAGAGACGTCTGCACGGGGATGTGCCCTGTCTCATTTAAAGACCCTTTTCTCAAGAGCTAGGGACTCTATTCCCAGCACACTGGCAAAATTCCACGTTGCTTGATTTCATTCCGCCCCTAGGTTCCCTTTGTGTTTCCAAGCGGCCACAGTACTCGTCTTCATTTTCTCTTCCCAACTCTTGTTGAATTTCCCTTGCTCCAGTGAGCAGATTGTGTGTTCCAGCCAAGGGGCTGCCCCATCACGGCCGTGGCTAATGGGAGCCCCACACCCTCGGAGCCGTACGCTCAGTTTTGGGGAATGTTTCTGGATGTACCTGGATGGAAAATATGTGCCCCCCCTGTCATTCCCCTTTAGCAGTTGAACAGAAGTGTGGGCAATAGTAGTGAGCTCACAAAGAACTGTGAAAAACTCAGCTTACCCATTTATGTATTATGCATTAAAACCTGTCTCTATTGAGCTGTCCAAGATAAAGTCCTACTGGCATGTGATCAAAAGCGTAGGAAATTACCTTGATTTGTCCTGGCTAGAGCTGGCTGCCTCATGTAAAAGTATTTGTGAATAAATTATTTGCAGATTGATGAGGAAAAAGTGAGTAATTTATTTGATGAATATTGTTCAGCTGGCTCTTGAGCTAACCAAACCATGAGGAAAAAATATTGGTGAATGATTTATTTGAAAATCTAGTTGAAATCTGACAGGAGAAAATGGTCAAACAGTCTGCTACTATTATTCAGATTCTGGTAGGCCTGGATAGTGTTCGTACACTACTAAAGCACACCCCAGTGCTTCAAGCCATGGCCCTAAAGAAGATACTGAAATATGAATTCAAGCCTTCAAATCTATACTCACCTTCTCCTTAAAAGAGATTCTCCTCAACCACATCCCCAAAGGTACCTATTAATGAGCATAGAACAGATTCTACATGTGCAGTTATTTATTCTTATTTATTATTAAGACACTCTGGAAACTCTCTTGCCTGATAGAACAGCAATGAAAATTGAGTACCTTTTACTCCTCTGCAGCCTCCCTTCAGTGGATCTCTAAGCACTTTACAAATTTCAGTGGGTTTAATGTTACAGCTGTCCTGTGAGGCAGGAAGGAATAATGAAATCCAGGAAAAGTAGAAAGCACACACCACACGCTACAGGTTTCTTTAAATCATCAACTCTCAAACTTCTTGAGCATCTTAGGCTAGATTGCTTTCAACAGAGCACATCATTCAAAGACTGGCTACATTTTTCAAACCTGACTGCCTGAACTTTGGTTCCTGACCACTTAAACACTCATAAACATGCCACGAGCTGAGCTCTTGTTGAAATTTGATGGAATTTCTGAGCACTAAACACACGATGGAAAACCCCACGTGTCGTGATATTTCCATGCATATGTACAGATTTTGCAGCCTATCTCTAGATGCTTGTCTGCTGGATGGTCTCACTGGTTAGAGCCATAGGAGCTGCAAAACAGGCAGGTTGCAGAAACCTGCCCGTGGCTGTGGGTTGCACATCGTGTCGCTGTCGCCACACGAGCAAACCACATGCAAAAAAAGGTTATCCAACCTGTTATGGAATAAATGACACATCCTCCTACCTCCTGCCTCCCTCTTGCCCTTCCAGCAGCAGGGCTGCAGTCCCTCTGCTGCTTTTTTTGGTTGAAATGGTGAATGAAATATGAGGGGCGGCACTTCAAAGGACCGGAGAGATGTTAAGGATCTGATGTTGGATGTTACAGCAGCTCCCACTACAGCATGAGCAGTAAGGATAAAATCAACATCCTATTCAAACTGCTGGACATTTCCTTGTCAACTTGAGTGCAGACAGGATTTGATCTCTTGTACCGAACTGAGCCTCTGCAGCCAAAGAATTAGGGAACAGAAAATACATTTTAAGGCAGAACATGGCAAAATTATCCCCGCAACAACGTGCCCTCTAAACTTCTACAGAAGTGAATAATTAAATAACCGACATATTTTTATGTAAGGAAGACTGAATATCAAGTTAAAAATCTGCTGTCAGCCTTAACACAAATAAACTATAAAACCAAAAATAAATATTTGTATGATTGCTGTTGATCATTAGAGGCAGTTTAAAATCCAGATTTACTCAGTGTGATTTTTGTTCTCCTTCCCACTGGCATGTCTCCTCTCTTGAACTAGGAAAAATCAAAAGGATTCAATTTTGCTTTCAGGTTTTCTCTCTTTCTGCGATGTGACTGCAAAAAATCATAGGGGAGGATATTGCTCTGTTTTAAAGGAACAGATTTCATTAGATATGGAGAAGGAAAACAATAGAAACATTTCTCTTGGCATTTATTTGTTTTTATATGGATTCTCCTAGGCAAAATTGAAGTCATGGGGGGGAGGGTGTGTGTCTCTGCTTATAACATGAGCAGGTACAATTTTTACCCTTCTCCAAATTCACTCTCTTGATACTGACCAGTTACACTCCATTTTGAGAGCTTGGATTTTTTTTTTTTTTTAAGTAAGGTCAGTCTGAGCTTAGCTCTTCTTTGTGTTTTTTACCTGTGGGACTGCTGTCTTCCCACATCAGAAACAGGCTCAAATCCTTTTCTGACCTTGATTGCAACGAGTAGGACATCCATGCGATGAGAATAAATCAGATTAAATCAGAAGCAGGAACAGTGCTTCTCTGGCAGGTCCCAGAACTTCACATATTGCTGCCTTCTACTACATGAGGTGCATAACCCAGCCTTGACTTTAGGCCATTCTGAGACACAGAAATTATGGAAACAAGAGGTCTCTGCCTATGCTAGACTGAAATGCTGCACATAATATACACTGAGCTGTCACCTATTATCCCAAGTTGATTTAAAATAATCTATAATCCAGGGATGAGAAGTGAGCACCATAGGATGTGTCAAATCCTTCTCATACAGCAAGACAGCATTGTCATTATACCAGACCATGAAAGAAGAAACACCCTTTCTCTTCAAAAAAGGACTTCTAACTTCTCGAACACTACAGCTAAAAGAATCTTCTCGAGTGCATTTACATTAACAGGAATTAATTAAGAGATTAGGCTAACGCTGGTGATTAGGGCCTTGTCTGAGAATGTGGGCACACTTTATTAGCAAGAGCCTAGAAACAGGAAGGAGGCTCCACACCCCCCATACATATAAGCTAGTGCAGTCACTGCATTCCAAGGGACTGAGATCTCAGTACAAAGGATGATCCAGAAGTCAGTCTTCTGGGGATCTTCCCTCCCCTTGATGGGACTAGAGGAGATGCTATGAAGAGAGCTTTGTGTTCTCAGACAAAAAAAAAATAATAATCTGGGAAAGTCAGTGAGTCTCAGTGTGTGTTTTTCAGGTTAATTTCTAACTTGCAGTGCCAGGCAAAGAGAATAGAGATGTAAAATACATGCAAAATAAAACCAACACAAACGTTCAGTGACAACTGGCATATTGAAAACCCTGCTTTAACAGAGTTCCAGAAACAAACTCAGAGAGCTTAATGCACAAATAATAAAGGAGAGCAAAGCAACTTCTGCACTTATATATTTCCAGTCCTTTTGGCACCCTAGGAGTCCAGCATCTGCCTGTTGCAATTTGCTCTCCTTTCCTGTTTTGTTTTCACATCAAATGACCAGCTAACTAGCTATTAAGCCAGCAGAGACCAAAAAAAAAAAAAAAAAGGTCAAAAACTGCAGATGTCTCAGCGTTTGTGCCCAGGGGACATCAGATAACAAGCTGTTACAGTCTGCCTGCAAATCCACTGGTTGAGTTGTTATTCTTGAGTGTCTGCGTAAGGCCTCATTGATTCTAGTTTGGCACTTTGCTGTTGACCCCGCAGCGTTTTGAGGAGATGTGCAGTACAAAAGGCTTATCAGCTCATCCAGCACATCTTGGATAAGGGTTAGAGAAGATGTATCTCACCCTGGACCTTCAGTTGAGCTGTCAACTCCTGTTCTCTGCTAGGATGCTCCACACACCTGTGCCTTGGCAAACCATGCATCCTGGGAGATGGGCACTGTCAGAAGGTGCTCCTGTATTAGCAGCACAGGGAGTGTGTCTGCTGATCATGTGGTTCTCCAGGACCCCCCCAAAAAACCCCCCCAAAGTCACAAGGTAAAACACAGCCCAAAGTCCCCTTGCCTACTGTGTGACCGCAGGAACTGCAAGCAAGGCAACATATTCAGATTCAAATCACAATATAAGAAAATCTCACTAATTTAGACCCAAGGGACTTCAGAAGAGGGCAGATTTTGGCTCTCTGTGAGAGTACAGTGCCTGCATATAAAGTCACTGGGAAATGTTCAGTAAGGCTACACATACTGCGTCCCTCAAAATGCATTTCTGTGACTGGGGAGCAGTGGCTGTCGCTCATGAATTGCATGTCTTAGAGCAGAATAAGAAGGGCTGATAAAAACAGCATGAATAAATCCTATTAGCATTGTTTTAAGGAGACCTCCACTCCAGCCCTTGCACAGATGAGTGAGCAAAGCTGGGCAGGTCTGCACGGGGACTCTGGCTATTTTCTGGTATCCCTGAGGGAAACAGCATTTCTCTGCTGGTGGAGGGGATGAGAGCCTCTACATTCCCTGCCACTCAGACTTCCCAAGGGCTTTCAGGCCAGCTCCTCACCCACCATCATGCTGTGGAGTGGTGTTTCATGCGAGCAAGATGACTCAAGAGCGAGGGGGATTGAGGAGCAGGGAAGGACTAGTGCAAAAGGAAGCATCACTGCATTTCCAGAGCTTGTCACGGAGGATCAGGGCAGCTGGGTAGCCTTGGAGACAGAAATTGAAGGTGTGTTACGGGGATTTACATGCTGGTTTTGGAAGTCCTGTTTCAATTTAAGATGATTAGCAATATCTGTGAAAGCCCTCAGGAAGCTGACTCCTTTACGTTTTTATAAAGGCATCAGACAAGGCGTAGCCCTTCTCTTTTAGCAAGAATTTCCTAGCCAGTGGCTGGAGAAATGTGCTGCTTTTCTCCTTGCTGCGACTAGGCAGCTGCTGTGCTCACTAGATTATAACCCAGGCTGCATGGGAAGATTTGATTTAAGGCAAGCCTGGCTGAAGACTCTCTGCATGTAAAACTTCCAAACAAGGAGGAGGGAGCAGCTGCAATTACAGTTTTCAATTGGGAAGTGAGAAAATAGAGATAATTTCCGTTTCTGCAGCAATGTGAGTAATTATCAAAAAGAAAATGGTTGACTGGCAGCTAGAAGCCTTGCTCCTGCTACCTAGAGCAATGGAAACAGCAGCACAGACAAAATCCTTGGACAGAGGGGTCCACTTCTCAATTTTAAATCTCCATTCCCCATTCTCATGTTTGTTTGTTTTTCATTTTTCATGCACTTGGAATCTGCATTCCCCCACCCAGCCCCGAGAACACTGTGTGTTACCAGGTTTGCATGTGAATATCTCATCTGAGATTTCGTGTTTCCTCTGCTTACATCTCAACACCAATCAAACAGGACTGCAAGCTATTCAGGCACTAAGCCTCCATAAAGCATCTCTTTCTAGATTAAAATCAACACTGTTTATTCTCAAGAGCGTTTGAAAACCAGCCATGTTTAGCAGGTGATGGGCACTCCCCACGAAGTTGCTTTGATACAGTGCTAGTTTCCAGGTGCTGTCCTGTCTCAGACAGGAACTCCTAGCAGATTGCATGTGTCCAGACACCGACAAACCCATGGCAATAGCCATCTGAAGTGCTAAAAAACTGCCAAGCCAAATCTGGAATCATACTCTGGCCTACAAATGTGGGCTTATTTACCTGATGGTTCTGCTGCTAGCTGAAAGAAGGTGCTGCCCCATGTGAGTAACAACTGGCTCAGCTGAGCTACCTGGCCACGGCTCAACAGGAAGTCCAGTGGTGCTCAGCTGGTCTAACTGAACGTGCACTGAAATTCACTTAGCTAGCAACACTGAAAATCCACAGGATCCTAATTAGAATGATCAAGTAGTCAACTTTAAAACATCGGTACAATCTGCCACGAGCCCACAGGCTCTCAGAAATAATGAGCATTAAAGGAAAAAGCCTCTTCAGAAAGGAAGGTCTCACTGATATCTTAGGTAGCAGGCAATGCCTTTTGCATTTCTTGATGAGCTTCTGTAGCTGGTCTTCTCCGACTGCTCCTGCCAGCACATGTTGGAGCACATCTCATGCCTATTCAAACAAACAAAAGAGGATGTCTCGTCTTTCACTTTCTTCTTCCTCCACACTGTGGGGAATTGCTGCTGTTCTCCATCCTGCTTCTCATGTGGAGAGAGTAATTTTTAGTTTTTTATGGCAGTAAAAATAATACAGAGCTTCATGAATGAAGCTGGCAAAATACAGAATAGGGCTTTACTCTTCATGCACAAAGATAAAATGGTAACATAATATTTAATCAGGGAGTGAAAGAAAGAGAAGTGAGTTCATTAACTTTTCCCTTGAGTGAAAACTCCTGTTTTCATTCTTCTTTTATTTTTATTCAAATAATTTTCAAGAGAACACCATCCGTATGCAAATGCATATGTGTTCTCGGAATACAGCTTTCTTTTATATAGATGATCATGAACTCACTTCAATAAAGGGAAAATGTCAGGATTTTTTCACAGAAATAATAGGCCAGGCAGCCAGCAGTAAAAGCTCTATTAACCTCCAATTATCTCTCCCACATTCCCAAGAGCTTGTATACTTCAGTGGACAGTGTTTTGCAGCACTGGACATCACACATCCAAACTGCTTTTAGTCAATACTTCTGTGGGAAGAATCACATGCTACTTTTTGGGGTTTGTAGGGGGCTTTTCCCCTACTTGCTAACAATAGCAGAAGAGGAAGAAGCAACTTTTTCATTGAGTTCTCCATGAAGCACGATCCATGCTCTTTGGAGGCTCCGTAATGCTGTGTGAAGATCCACGTCTCTACTTCTGGATGTCAACAGGAGCTTTGGATTTTTGCCAGGAGTGAGCTCAGAGGCAGAGCTGTCTGTGACACAGAAGGACAGGGACACGCTTTGATGTTGAATGATGGGCAAACAGATTCAAAAGATGACATTTGAATTGTGCCCTCATGCACCAGAGACCTGGAAATGACAATGTGGTTTGTCCCGCAATGGCAGGGGAAAGGCTCAGGGTGACAGCTTCCAGCCAGATTTTGAGGGAATGCTGAGCCTTGACACAATGGCCCATCTCTACCCTCACCTGTTTAACCAGCACTGGCTGCCAGATCCCTGACTGAGGTCAGGCACCAGCTCTGCCTCTCCTGAGGCATCCACGTTATGGGGAGGAATGTCCTTGTCATGGAGGCATCCTGCCTAAAAGAAGCCACGCCAGGAAGAGCAGGGAATTTCAGCCCTGCCCAGAGCCACTGATCCAGGCTGTGCCACTGAGCTGCACCCCAGCAGCTCCCCCATCCACGCTCTGGGGGCTGCACACTCCAGTCCTGAAGCACAGAGCACGACAGCGCCGAAATAACTCCGGAGCTGACATGTCCCGAAGGCATCCTGCTTCTCGAGGAACGTGTGTTATGTCTCCTCCAAATGATCCCTCTTATGGGTGTTGCCTCCAGATACGCCCATATGGAAAGCAGCTTGGTTGTGCAAAAGGTTTTGAAGAGATGCAAACACGACCATTAAAATAACCTAAGCAATTCCCACACCCCCTCTGTGACATAAAAAGCCTACTTGGCTCCCATCACAAGGACATGTTATTTCTTTATTTTTCCCGCTGTTATTTCCTTTTAGATAACCACATTATCAGAGCCCACTAATTTATGAGGGGTAGACAAAGACCAGGAGAGTTAGTTCCTTCCTTGAAGATGTTACTTCTGTCAGATGAGTATGTGAAAAACAGCCAGGAACTTCTCAACAAATCTTTCTGGAATATTTCCTAAGCAGCTGCTGATTCTTTCTGGGTAATAACAGAAAAGAAATCTGAGAGGAGAAACTGCAGCTGCTGCCACAACAGAAAGAGCTTATTATGAGACATTGCGCTCTTTTGTTTTTTCACTTCATTTGTTTGGGTTTTGTTGAGGTTTTTATTTTTGCCGAAGTGATAAACTGCTATGGGGAATACACATCAGGAAATTTATATATATGTGTGTGTGTACAAATAGATATATCTATATACACATCCCTACCGACAGGCAGGTTCCCATATAACCACAGATGATGTCAGCTATTTTGGTCAGTAATGATTTTGTCCCCTGTGGTGTTTTGATCCCCTTGCCACAGGACACAAATTCTGGGATTTGAACGATTTGCCACCAGTGCCTGCCTCTTTCCAGTGTGCTCTGGCTCAGCTTACCTCCATTTACAGTGCCTCAGTGCACCATAATCCTAGATATCTTCTTATCTTCCTCCGTGGTGATTGTGTTCCGATACTAAACCTTTCCAAGAAAGGATCATTTCTGCATCGGATTTTTAGGCTCTGTCACAATACAGTAACTGATAACGGGGAACACCCGGTCTGCAGAAAAATACAATTCCCAAGGCTGCACTTAAGGCAACCTTCCAGTCCTTAATTACCCAACACTGAATCAGAGAGGAAAGAAAGAAAACCAGCTCCAGGCATCTGCTCCCACAGCCCCTGAAGGAGGAAACCCGAGCTGCCAGCCCGGAGTCCACCACCACACAACATTCCTCCTGCTCAGAGAGCACGGGGGTCTTATGTTTATCTTACACCTAGAGCTGGTAGGAAGCAAGAGATTGTGAAATGTGATGTTGTCAGGGCAGACTCAGCCCAGCACTGCCAAGAAAGGACATTCAGAAAAGCTCAGCATCTTGAAGAGAATTACCAAAGCTTTTTGAGTTCCACAAAATGCTACTTTACATTCACATTACAAAACTGCATGACACTGAGGCCAAGAAGTAAACGAGGGGGAATACTTCATATTGTAATATAGCTGGACTTCAGGTGGCTGTGGGCATGCTACCTGCATGCTAACAGAAAGTGAAGACATTCCTAGCCACCAGCAAGACTTTTCTGAAGCACCTCTGACATGCTCCAACCCCATTCTTTATTGCCAAGCATCTAAATAAAATAAAATAAAATAAAATAAATGCTACCATTGAGCAAGTAGGTTATGTACCCTCCTAGGTATTCCATGCCCTCCTCTGGAGGCTGCACACTCTTTTCTCCACCACAGTTCATTTGCTGTGCAAGTTCAGTTTGGCATTTGTTAAATCCCTTCCAAATCTGGAAACATTGATGTGTCACGGAAGTATTTCTTTGTTCGGGGGTTACTGGGTGGATTAATTGCAGTGGCTTCTCAAAGGACAACTTAATCTGTATTAGCAATTCACCTGCTTCTCAGGGAAGCTACTGTGCATGTGTTGGGAAGGATGGATGGGAAACTAGGACATTGAAATAATTTTTGCTTTGTGTTTCTTGATGTGTCTTAAGCTACTTGCCCAAATGTCTGGCAAGCGTTTGCCACAGTACTTAAATGTATTATGAAAATGAGTCAACAGAGAACCTCAGGCTGGTCTGGAATTTTTTTGACTTTCTCAGGCAATCAACTAGACCAATACCCTCCTAAGCAGCAGAGTCCCTAAATTATTTGTCAATTTTAAAAAGAGGTAGTTTTAACCAGCAGTGTGACTTTGCAAACAGTCCATTGTATGTCTTGGCATCAAGAGTGCTCTGTGACACAGATATGTTTCGTTATTGATTCAACAAGTTTCAATTCCATATGGCTTCAGTTACTGAAAAACTAACTGGAGCCTTTCCTTCCTTGCACAAAAGCATCGTCAGCTAAACTCCAATAACAGGAGCTTTATTTCAGCCATGTGCAAGGGGTGGAAAGAGGCTAATTGAATCTGATCTGATAGTTTTTCCAGTTTTAAAAATTAGTGTGGATTGCCATTTCTTCTAGATGAAGGAGGGGGAAAAAAACTAAAAGAGGGCAGACCCTGAGCTGGTGCCCCAGCTGATGACCTGGTCTCATTTTGAAACCAGAAAAATAGTAGTTCTAGAAGGGTGACTCCCTACAAATGGGACAGGATACTGTGGGTAAGTGGTGAGGGTTATGAAGCATGCAACTCCTCTACAGGTCAGGAATGAATGGGAGCACCACAGCAGGGGGTTTTGCTAAATCCACACTTCTGATTTGGCAGCCATGGGCTCCAGTTCTGCTGGCTCTGACAACAGTGGCTTCTCAGGGAGGCAAAACCATTCCTTCACAGAGTCTTGTATGGAATCACAATGATTCAGACTTCCTCCTGCAGCTTGTGGTCCTCAGCCAATGCCCACTCAAGTCAACAGAAATCCTTTAGCTGACTTCAAAGAACGCTGACTTGGTCTTTATCTGTCAGCCTTTGAGTGCAATTAAAGCCATATTGTGTACAAATGCGTGGTGGACGCTGTTCCTTGGGTGGTGCTTCTCTTCCATCACTGCTTGGTTAGTGATGATAATACCAGTAAAAAAAAAAGTGGTGTCATTTTGCCTGTGCTGTGACCCTGCCAGTGGCTTTCAGGTGTTGGGTGATTTGAGGAATCACGGTTTTGTCTCAGTTCCAGCTTTACAGAGATTCACAAGGAGAGGAGTATAAACCTTCCCTGCCTCTGGCATCCCTTCACTTAATTGCATTGTCCCTTTCTTTTCCCTAGATTGTCTCACTGTTGCTTGAGCCCTGGCTGTAAAGTAGGATATAGCCAAAAGCTTGGTGCTAGGAGCAGGTTTTGCTGAGATTGACATGATTTGTCAGGGTGGCAGTGGGGTCCTGAGGGAGGGAACTGGGACCCAGATCACTCTGAGAGACAAACAAAATCTTTCTGTGGGGAGAAGCGAGGTCTGAAGATCTCCCTGCCTACAAGGCCAGTGTCTGCAAGGTCTCGCTCCAGCTCTTTTCCTGGTGATTCTTTACTGCTTTTGACAAGTCACCGGGCAATTGCAGATCAAAATCACAAGCTCAGCCCCAACTGCAGCTGGCAGTGCCTTAACTGAGACTGGCAGCAGCTGATTTTCAAACCAGGGAAAAGGTATAAGAACCTCACCAACGTATTGCTGGGAGGGATAGGGCTGTGCCTGTGGCTCTGGGCAGCCAGGAAGCATCACAGCTGTACTGCAATGCAGAGCCAAGTGTGGAGACAGCCATGGCCAAGTCCTGCTTTCAGGTACTCCTTCAGTACCTATGAAACCCCGTGGCAGCCCCTGCCTTCTAACCAAGAGCAAGTGTCACTATCCTGCTTCCCTCCATCAGCCTGAATGATGAGGTGACAGCCAATCTATGCATACTGCTTCTTGCTGTCTCATGGCAGAGATGCTATTCCCACCCCTAGGGCTTGAGCAGAGCTCCCATACCCATGGAAGGACTGCTGATGAGTCCTGTGCTGCACTGTGTTCATTGCAGGGACTGAGTATTTAGTTATCTCACACTCAGAGCTGAGCTAAAAGTGGACTGGATGTGTTTGCTGCATCCTGAACTGCCTGGGTGCAATAAAACGTGATAGGCTGTTCCAGTTGTTCCAACTTGTATCTGTGTTTAACCAGCCCAGGTGGCCAGCTGTCTGCTAAAGGAAATCCTTCTGGAAGCCACTGAAATGGGCTTTTCTTTATGAAATATCATTACTGGGATCGGTGGCAGCAATGTCTGTTAAGCAGGTTGGCATTATATTCAGGTTCTTCTAATGCTGCCTGACTTTAACTGGCTGGGCTGACATCTTCTGTGAGAGGTCTTGCCTAGGGCTGATGGATTTCTCAGCCTTTTCAATGCTATTCAAATCTGGTTACTCTGGTCCTATTAATTTCCTCTTAGGTTCCTCTATGATGCCATTATAACGCTGAAGTGCTTACAAGCAACTCCTGCATTTATTATCACCAGTTCACCTGATGAGAAAAGGCAGCTATTTCTGATACCCCCTGAGCTGCCCAGGGCCTGCCTAACCAGGGACCAGAGTTTTGGCTTGGTGCATGGAGGTTCAGAGCAGGACTCTCACTGATTTCTGTCACAGATTTTGACTTCCAGATGGGCACTGGGCAATGAGAGCCCATCACAGAGGCAGTGATCACCTACAAATTGATGAATTACCTACAAATGTTTGATGAAGTGATGTCCTCGGTATGGCACAGGTACATGGCAGGGGGAAAGTCCAGCTCTGAGGGACAGAATTCTGGTGTCTTTTCAGTGAGACAGCATCTTCTTTCAGCCTCCACATCACCTGTTAGACACTTTCCAGCTTCTCCAAAGCAAGGACTACAGGTCAGCCAGCAACAGCCTTCTCTGTCTTCATGCTTTGCTGTCCAGCCCCTCCACAGCTGCATCCTGTGCACTAAGAGAGGCAGAGCTCTGGGGGCTAAAGGAGCAGGCAAGTTGGACACTCATGGGGCCTAAAATTAGATTGCACAAGGCAGCCATTATTCTGGCTCTCCTCCATTGCTTCCCTGCTTGTGGAGGGCTTGCTTTCACAATCTTTAGCATTGTGCTCTTCTTTTTGCTTGGGGTGGTGGTGGTGGTTAGAAAGAGGTCTAACAGCAGCTGACCATCTTTTGTAAACACTTCTCAGTGGTAGCTCAGGAGATGACAGGACAAAGCCCAAGGGACATCTCCCAGTGCCTTTGGGAGGCCTGTCCCTCCTTGGGAAATCGGGGTGAGGAAATCTCAGCTCTTCTTCCAGTGAAACTGCAGCTGAGGTCAGGCTGCCAGGCCCCAGGTGCCTGGGAGAGGTGCTACATGTCTTGGAGGAGTGCTGTGGCTCTCCTCAGGCTCCTGGCCACCCGAATGAGCTCCCACCCATGGATCTGACCTGGAGCTAGCATGCCCTCCTGCATGGAAATCAGGTGTAGGGAGGTGGGGACCATTAATCTCTTCTGACTGAGAAAGCGAGACACAGCCGGGATGGGCACCTAAATTCAGGTGCCAAAAAGGTCACTGGCTGAAGTAATACAGAAGTAGCTTCTGGCACCAGATATTCCATGCCCAGAAGCACTGCTATTTATCCATCCTGTCATCAGGTCACGCTGGTTTTAGCATTTAAAACAATGTTTCAAGCCTAAATTCTTCCTGCAGTCATGAAATGCCACAAGTGGAGGCTGCCAGCTGACACGCACATCTTCTTCCTCCTCCTTCCATTTGTGCCATGACTGGTCCTACTTCATCCAGCCTAGCACCTCTGTCTTCCACTCAGAAATGCCAGTCGAGGTTTTACACTTATAAAAACTCATTGTAGCGGATCCTGCAGTCTATCAGAGCATGTGGTACTCTGTATCCTATGAGCCCATCTTCACTGCTGCACTGAGCAAAATGGGCAATTCTCCTTCTGCAAGGCAGCCATTCAGATCCCAAACAGGGCTGATTATTTTTTTTCCTGAGTTGCAGTTATTAAAAGCTCTGTCTTTTGCAGGCGTGTTGCTGTGCTGGATCAGAATTAGCCATGCAGGGGCACTGAGGGTTGAGCCCTGTGTTTTGCTTACACTTTGGAAGACGATGCCATCTGTGACATGATTCAGATCAGTGGTTTAGTGAAATTCTGTTGGCAGAGAGTTATTCACCAGATTAATGTTTCAGAGATTCTCATGCTTCCAAAATGATGCTTTGCCTTCCGTCTCCCTCTGCTATTTTCTTTCACATCTCCAAAGGTAAGCCCTGTCAGAGTGCCTCATTAGCATGTCTGGACGAGGCAAGAAATACAATCTTTGCTGGCACAAACCCATGATGCCCAGCTAGAAAGGGTGCACAGAGGTCCTGATGCTTTGAGCAGATTGTTCAGATGCCACCAGAGCCTGTATCATGGGCACACAGCAAGAGCCTGCCCCCCAGATACCTTTTCCCCCCAGCATCCCAAAAGAGAAGGCATCCCCAGGGCACGTGCAGGGCACAGTGTGGAAAGAAAATTTGGTTCTTTCAAGAGAAACGAATTTTGGCCATCTGAAGACCTCCATGGCAAATCATTGTGTGCCTCTGGAATGTGCCCCATTTGTGTAAGAGCAAATTGAAAGTGCCTTTGATTTTAATACCCTGTCAGGACTACATCTCCCACCTCACAGACTTCTCTGGTTTACAAGGAGTCAAAGTGATCTCAATACTCACTTGGCAGGGATGGACTTTGCAGAGGCCCACTCAGGCCAGGAAGCTTTAGGTGCTGCTGAAACACCTACGAAGCCAGTAAAAAGCTCACAGCCCTATGAAACACCTCACAAACGTCCACCAGACAATCTAGACATGGGAAATAAAATTCTGCAGTACTGTCGTGGGCACCTCTCCCCAGCTATTTCCTGAAACACATTTTTCCATAAAGCACCAGCAGAGTCAGACATTTCAGAGTGGCTGAAGCATCCTAAGGATGTGGAGGGTGTTTTGAATTACACCAAACCTTCTCTGGGTAAAATGATCTCCACACAGCATTGTTTGTAATTGAAAATGAGAGGTTAGAGTAAATGAAATCTCATCACCATTACAGATCTTCATAAGCTGCCCACTGCCACAGTAATTAGGCACAAAAATTAAGCAATAACAGCAGTTGTTTCTGAAGTATTTTGAACATCATAAAAGTAGTTTTAATGGTTAAAACCCAAAGTGCTGGGAGCCATCACTGTGACAGCTCTGAGAGCTGTATCCCAGCAGCGAGATGCAGTAAATTTACTCACAGTAAATCTGGATCACTGGAAAAATAGTTGAATAAAACAGAACATTTTCATACCTGTTAGTTTCTGCTTTGCTGTTGATTGGACAGTGTGTCTGATCATTTTGTGCAGCAGAGTGACAAATAACTTACAAAATTATTTCCTTTGAAATGGTTTGGAAATATAGCTCTTCTTGCCTTATATTTCATCTGGAAGGCAATTTTTTTCCTGCCCTTGTGCACATCAGCCTGGAGTTTCTGTTAGAGAGAAGTGGTAATACAGAGAGACACCAGCATCATTCACTGAATGAAAATACTGAAACAGCAAACAGTTTCTAAAAATAAAAATACAGTGAATATGTCTTTAGGTCTCTAAGACATTATATGGTGACTAATCAGAGCAGTTTTCCTATGAGAAAGGGACAGAAGCAATAGAGATGGAATCAGATTTAATAGTACAAAATGCAAGGTCATGCCCCGAGGGAGTAATAATGAGAATTTCTGCTACCAGCTGGGAGCTCATCAGTTGGAAGTGACAGAGGAGGAGAAAGACCTGAGCGCACGAGCTGATCAAATGTCTGTAAGCTGGCAGTAGCATGCAGATGTGAGAAAGACAAATGTGAGCCTAAGACATGTCAGATGAGGGATTTCTAATAGAAATAGCAAGATTTTAATGCCATCACAGAAGTACAGAATATTGTATGTCCATATAAAAGATAAATTAATTTAAAATTGCCTTTTTTTGTGCCTTTCTCTCTTGTCATGACCTGGGAGGAGAGAGTTTTCTTCTACAAGAAGAGACTAAATGAGCTTGATTTCTTGAGTCTAGCAAAATGCAGGCTGGGAAGAGATATATTTGTTGCTTACAAATACCCTGGAGGGAAGTACCAGGAAGAGAGAAGAGCTATTTGAGTGAAAGGGCAATGCTGGCACAAGAACAAGTGCCTATAAATTTGCCAGGAATACATTTCAGCTGGAAATTAGAAGAAGGACCTGACTGTCCAAGAAGTGCATCTCTGGGATTGCCTTCCAGGAGATTTTATTGGGACAAAAATCCCAACTTGTTTTGATGCAGAAGTGATGCAGCTCTTTACCACAGCTGCCCAAACAGCAGGGGATTGGACATTATGGTACAGAAGGTCCCTTTTAGTCCCTATTTTCCACTGTCTTATCATGTTCAACAACCTAAGGTTTCACACTGATGATATTCTACCTTTGAGTAGCTGAATAACCAAAAAAAATTTTGGTTTTCCTTGTTTTGCTGACTAGAAGAACTCACAGCCAAGGCCTGGTACCACTCCCCTGGGTACTTTCTGGGCCATTTTGTTGAAGAAATTGGTGAGGACAATCCCAAGCCTGTTTCTAATGGACACATGCCATGTGAGTCAGACCATCCAGCACATCTGTGGAGAAATGGGCCAAAGGCTCCAAGCTGCCCTTTGCACTGAGATGAGCTCTGCTCCTGCCCAGGGTGGAGAGAGATCACACCTTATCCAAATGTTTTAATGCAGAAGTGAGGCATTGCGCATAAAAACTTTGCCCCTGCAGTGCCAGGGGCTGCATGAGCACATCATAAATTACTCTCTTTGTGCCTTTTTGTGACTCTTTTCTGGGTTGAAGAGCTAAAGATGAAGCTTGGGCTTGGAGAAGGGTGGAAAACCATGATGTGCAAGTGTCAGGTAGATGATGAGCAGCAGCTCAGGGCAGCTTGCTCGCTAACTGCCCAGAACTTCATGCAGCACTCACTCCTGTAAGGTCATCTCAAGCATGAAGAAGGCCAGCCCAAAAGCAAAAATTAAAGTGAGCATGTATGTCAGAGGACCAGCTGTGTGAGGTTAGGCACATCACATTGAAGTCCCCACTTAAAGCAGCTTAAATGGAACCTTTGGTAGAATTGACAGCTGGGGACCTCAGCCTCAGCCTGGAGGAGATTTGCTAGGTGGCTCTGAAGATCAGTATGCTCTGACCACCCCTGAGGGACAAGGAAGTTTGTCCTTCCTCCACCTGTAACAGGAGACTCTGGACAGATGATCTCAGAAGGTGTCTGGATGCAAAGCGTTAGACAAAGACACCTTTTACATACATTTTTTTGCTTCCAGACTTAATCAAACACCGCTGACCTTTGTTTTCTTTACCCTCTTCTCCCTGGAGTATTATGTCTGTCAGCTTTGCAGTGCCATTAGGGTGCTTGTTCTCTTCTTGTAGCACTGTAAAGCAAGGCAGCAATTTGTCACCGCAGCTAAAACATCTCTGCTGTCCCAGGCTGCGTGCAAGTTAAAACAGGCACGGCGTGCAAATCCAACCCAAATACAAGAGTTCAAGTTCAGAGGAGTCTGGAGGAGAGGAAAGAAGGGGGAGTACTTTAGGAGGACAGTTTTGCAGAGGACTGCCAAGGCAGAGAGATAGCAGATGACAGGAGGGAGGGCTGTCCAGGAACAGGAAATGCAGCACAGAAGGGCAAGAGTGGGAGCAAGGGATGCAATGAGGGATGTGGAGGAGAAATGCAGGGGAAGGAGGATGGAGGAGAACGTCAGAGAGCTAACAACACCGCTGTTGTGTGCTCAGAAATGAGAAGGAGCCCAAGGGCACTGTAGATAACAGGGTATGGCTGCTACATCCCACACCAGAGCCTCCCCTTCACTGCTGGGCAAATGATCAAATGTACACACAGACCTGCAAAGCATTTGGAGAGGCTTCAAGGTGAAAGGCACCTATAGCAGGAATTATTGTTGTTGACATTAAGTAGCTGTGGAAGTTTTCACTTGGAAATGCACCTGGGTTTTGTCTCTTCTCAGCACAGTCGTTATTCAACTGCAAATCTGCACAGGAGTTTCTTAAGCACATATCTTTGTATTTAATTCAGCCAGTTGGCTTGGGTTTGCAGCAGCAGAGTCCCTCCTGTGTGTTTGAACAGGACACACATAAAGCCCTTACTCTTAGCACAGCAACTGAATGTATATGCTTTGTTCAGTTTTATATTCCAAGCATTGAGGAAACCCTCAACAAATGCTGTCTTCAAAAACTGGCCACACACCCACTCCAGTCACACTTTCCATGGAGTCAGAACCTCAGAAATGCCTCACCAAGAAGGAAACATTGGCCTGGTCTGAATTCATTTTAGGAGAGGAGGGAAGAAAGAAAACACATTCATCAAATTTTGTCTAGGCTAATGATACTGGCCTGAAATTCAACCTTTGACTTTTGCTAGATTTTATACCCTTGCTAACCAGCAACATCTTACTCGTAAACTCTACATGGAAGCAAACTTGGAAGTAAGACTAAAAGAAATCATACTCTTACTCCATCTTTTTGGGTACCAATGCATCCCTCTACAACGAGCTCTCTGTGCCCACGAGGAACTGGGGTCTCCAGGGAACCCAGTCTGTGAAACAAACAGGGACAGGGGCAGCCCTTCTCTGCAGGACCTTGGGTTGTGCAAAACAGCTCTCCTCCTCCCATGAGAAGGGAATTCTTCACAGAAGCTGTGCCACCCTGCAGCAGGGCAGGTGATGAAGAAAGAGAGGCAGGCGGGGCACGCTGAGTGAGGCACATTCCAGACACGGGTGCAGGAGCAGGGAGGGAGCCACGGGGCAGGTATCTGGCTGCACATGGCTTCTTATACCCAACGAGCTCAAAAATCCCTTTAACTGAGTACCCAGGGACAGCCTGGTGAGCACAGCAGGAGCTTGTGCTGCTCTGTCCCTCTCCTGCACTTTTGGCTCCAGGCTGCTTGGGAGATGAGGTTCTGTTCAGGCTGGGGATGGGAGGAGAGGACTGTACTGATGCCTTGCTGTTGATGCTACCCCCTGGAGAGCCCACTGTGCCCTTGGAGAGGCCTCAGCTCTCCAGGGAAGGCAAGTTTCTGCTGTCAGGGGGCTGTGTGAGGGCACGGAGCGGGGCTGCACTGGCAGGCAGGCCGTGTTTGAATGATGCAGTGCACAGCAGATGTCCAAGAGACAGCCAAGAGGTGGGACTGAGGCAAGGCACAGGGAATGAGTCACCCACGGCTGAACCCAAGCGAGGCCTGAACGTTGAGACAAATTGTCTATGATGAGAACAGGGACAGAGCCAAGTAGGAAAGAGAAGAAGTAATCCTATCAGGGAAAGAGCCAGAGAGATGGAATAAGGAGGATAACAAAATCAGAGAACTATAGAAGTGCAGGGTGTGGTAATGACCACCCTTTACCAGACTGGTGGGCATCCAGCTTGGTTCACTGTCTGCAGCAGTGGCCAGGAGCAGATGTCCAAGGAAAAAGTGCAGAAAGGCCAGAACAGGCGCAGAGTGTGACTTTCCCCAGAGGACCCTCCCAGCCTCTGGCACTCCACAGCATAGCAGCTCCCCGAGCCAGGGGCTGTGCCTGCAATGTTCAGCCTTCAGGGAGTTTTCTCCTCTGTACCTAATTGCTTTGCAAACCCCTCAGTGCTTTTGGCCTCTGCCCGAACTGGCAGGAGCAAACTCCACAGCCTGAGGGTGCACAGGGGAAAACTCGGGGGAGGGAGGGATGGATGGAGGAAAGCTGCTGAGAAGTGAGGGAGGATGGAGGGGATCCTTCTGGGAAAGGACCCATTGCATCAGCCAGTCCAGCCATTTGCAGAACTCTCCTAAAGTGGCAAATGGAGGTCACACCATTGTGGTGCACCCCTAAGCTCTCATGCCAGCCCCTTGGAGGGTTCAAGACATCAGCAGTGCTTTTGAGTGGACTGCCCCAAGCACAGCACTGTCAAAAGGGAAACTGTTTCTGAGAAAGAAAATGCCAAAACCGATGACTTTCAGTACCAAGAAGTTTGTTTTCCCTCCCGAGGAGTCTGCAGTTCTCACAAGGCCACTTCCTCTCCAAGAGAAGAGCTCCAGGCACTTGGACAGCCTGAATTGGTGCTCCTTTCTGGACACTTCTCTGCTAAGCTGTGTTGGAGAGATACAAACTTGCTCTGGGTGCAGCAAGAGGAGAGGACAAAGGCTTTTTTTTTCCCCTGAAATGGTAGAGCATTTCTTTTTTCCTCCAGGAAAGGGGCAGCAAACGAAGGTATTATGCCGATTAAAAGAGAAGAGGGGGCAGCATTTGAGTTACAAAAGAAACCAGCACATTACAGCACGGGAAGCTGCAAGGTACAAGGCCACACTGTAAAAGGAAAAAAAAAAAAAAAGAAAAAAAGAAAAGGCATTCAAAGCCTTTCCAGCATCCATCAAAGCGATAACGTTATTGCATGGTACGTTTATAGTTCCCTTGCAGCTGCGGCAGCAGCTTTTCAGTGGGGCTGGGCTTACAACGAGCCCAGAGCCAGTTCTCTGCCGCTCCAGCACCAGCACACAGGCCCTTTCCACCCCCTCCTCCATGCGCAGCCATTTCCCAGCCTGTAGCACTGACTCCAAAATTCATTTCACCCTTTAATTGGATTTCATGGAGGAGAGCGAGGCGCGGAGGGGGAATGGCCGGGGCTGCAGGGGTGCCTGGTGCCTGGCAGGACAGCGGCGGTGCAGAGCAGGAGGGCTGGGACAGGGCTGGGACAGGCTGGGACAGGGTTGGGACAGGGTTGGGACAGAGTTGCTGTGGCAGGGTCCTGCCTCGGGCACCCACCCCGCACTCGGCGGGTTCGGGGCTGCGCCGGCCGGGAGAGCAGCAAACGCGCTGTTCTGGTGTCAGCTTTCAGCCAGCGCAAGTCGCTTCCATTTCATCGCACTCAAAAACGCCTGGGCTTAACTAGGTCACATTTCCTAACCGTGTCGGAGGCAAAGGCTTGTCTTGCTGGAGCAATTTAACTAACCACCCTGCAAGAGTTTTACCGAGCGGTGCCACCAGTGCCCATGGTCAGAGATGACCCCCCTGCCTTGCTCTGGAGGAGTGAAGAAGACCTGTGCAAGGGACCAAACGCTGTTTACAGTCCCACGGCTTTAAGATCCTAGGTGAGAAGCAGCTCTTTCTCAGCAGTATGAACGTGTGTGTCTCTGAGACAAGCTTTGTCCAGCGTGCATTTTTACCCCATTAGTTGCCAAGGCACAACTTTTGTACGCTGTGTTTATCTTGCAGACAACTGCACCAAGCAGCAAAAGCTGTGGGGCAAAGAGATTCTGCAACCCTGGTTCAGGTGAAAGACCAAACCCCAGTCCTGGGTGCCAGTGGGTAGGTGGAGAGGCAACATGTTGGGAGACATGTTGATGTAAACCCCAGTCTCCTCTGCCTCTTTCCCCCACTGCTGTTGGGGGCACAGCCCAGCACCTCAGTCCTCTTTAGTGAAGAAGTCAGATGGGTCCCACATGCTGGCTGGTGGTTTCACACTGCTGGGGGGGAGCACTCACCTTCCCTCCCAGCTCAGCATCACCTTTGCACTGTGACCTCTGCCATGCCTCAGGGAAAAGCTGCAGCTGCACTGGAGGGCAACCCTCTGGAGCTACAGCCATGCCAACTCCTAACCCCAACACAAAACATGCATGTCTGTGATTCACCTGCATGTACAGCTCTACCCTGAATCATGCTGGACATTCGGTGTGCACGATGTGTCTTACACTGACCCACCCCCCAGGGCTGATGCTACACAGCTGAAAAGAACCCATCCTTTCGCCCACATTAGCCATTTCGTCCATCAGTGTCCATGGATGTCTCTTTGATTGTGGCTCATTTAGGGGGACAAACTGATTTGTCTTTGTTTTTCAAACACCTCACCTCAATCCTCCTGATACAGGTGGGGACAAGACAGTCGCTGTTTTCAGCCTCTCTGCATCCATCACTTTTCCCTGGTCGTTTATGCTCCACATTCTTCATCTGTTACTCGTGCAACAAGAGGATGTCTCCAGTCCATAATTCACCTGCTCTGCTTAGGCAGCAGAAAGGTGGTATTTTCAGCATGGCTTTTTTTTTTTTTTTNATTCTGTTCTTTATATAGCCAGCCATTTTGTTCTCTTCTGAGACAGCTGCTGCAGACTGAGCAGATGTTCCCAGTGAACTGTGTGTGGTGACACCCAGCCTCCCCCCGCCATCACCCAGGCGGCTGCAGTCGATTGGAAACCCAGCGAGGCAGCGGTGGCATCGGGGCAGCCTTCCCCACTGTGTGTGCCAACAGCCAGGGTCACCTGCCCCCCACCTTGGGCAAGTCCCACGGGATGCCTGCACAGTCTTTTCTATCCTAAATTATTTCGTCCCATCTGCAAAACTTGCTGCTTCACTGCTTCCCCCACTTTTCCAAGCCATTAATAAATATTAAGCACCAGCGGTGTGCGCACAGCTCACTGCCCAGCCTGCTCTCTCCATCCCTGGAGGGAGAGTGCATCCCTTCCCCCTTTGCCACCAGCGAGACCCCCAGCAACCCCTCCCATCTACCCCCACACGGTCCCCACCTGGCTGCGAGGGGCTCCAGCCCGCACAGAGCAGTTTTGGTGAGCTGGACAGGAGTTTTGGGCCCTGGTCAGCCTGTGTTTCTAAAAGTGGAGCACAGGTTGCCCGACCTCAGCTGACTCACACAGCTCCTCCACATTGCAAAGCACTCAATAATTCACAATGCTAAATGGCCCCTTTGGTTCAGGCTGAGCTTCCCATCCCACGGGATGACAGACATGGCACTGCCAGCTCCTGTTACCCTTTCTGTCCTCCAGCCAGAGCAGGACTGCAGCATGTGACAGAGGCCCCCAGACTGACCTCCCATGGGCCTTGAGGTGCTACCCAGCCCTCCGAGGATGCAGGGGGCTGTGGAAGGGAAGAAAGACGTCAAGAGATCCAGTAGGGCTTTCTCTAGTAGGGATTTCTCTGCTGATTTATTGGGCAGGAAAAATGTGAAGCAGCCTGCCCTGGCTCTTGGGGGCACTGACAGCACCCACCTTCCCTCCCCACGTGCCTCTGCACACAGCCCAAGAGCAGGCTGGGTTTGTGAGAGTCCCCCTTTGTCACACCCAGAAACCCCTGTGTGGGGCTGGAGACCCTCCTCCCCCTCGCCCTGGGGCTGGTGATGGCCACCTGCACAAAGCTGCTGTCTGGGGGGAGCTGGCATCCAACATTCCATCTCTGGTTTGTGAGGAAGGGAAGACTTGTTTTAATTTTGTTAATTTTTTGAATGAGTAAAAACTCCTTTTTTTTTTTCCAAATCAGCCTGTAGTTCAAAGGCATTTATTATCTCACGGTAATCTCCTTCTCTTAGACCTCTCGATCAAATTGTTCATATACACATCCCTCCCCATTTGGTTGGCATTCATTACTATGAACCTGATCTCACACTTCATAGCCCTCCTTGGAGAAATCCATGCCCCCATCCCATGACATCTCGTTGATCACCTGATTCTGCACCTGAATACAACTGGCAGTGCTTTTCCTGACATATATTCAGATCTGATAGCACCAAAATCTTCGTGGGCTCATCACAGTCTGCATAGCTATTGATACTGATTGTTTATTTTAAAGAAAAACATAAGGAAAGAAGGAATGTTGGTCTGCATATCTCTGAAGCACTGCTGCAGACCAGAAGTAGCTGTGGATATCATGTCTGTTTGCCCAAGGAGCAGAATATCGCTCATACTTCACCGCCTCCCAAAAGAACTTTGGCTTTTGTATCTCTTGTCCCCCTTGGATCCTACCTTCCAACACCTGAAGGGAGCCTACAGGAATAATGGAGAGGAACTTTGTACAAGAGCATGCAGTGGCAGGACAAGGGGGGATGGATTCAAACTGGAAAATGGCAGGTTTAGATTAGATACTATAAAGAAATTCTTTACTGCAAGGGTGTCCCAGAGAGGCTGTGGATGCCCCATCCCTGGAAGCTCCACCAAGGAGATGCAGTGCAGGGTCTTCTGCCCCTCCCCAGCCTTGGCAGGGGGTCAGGCTGGGGCTCTGTCCACGTTTTGCTCAGCCCATGATAAATTTAACCAGACCTGTCACTGTGCAGGGAAATCAGCCACTCATACAGACTGCAGAGGCTTGTTCAGACACACACTTTGAGAGCTTAGCCACACAAAAAAGTACCGTGCACACCCAGTACATGACTTTAAGCAATCAAAATGTGCTCAAGAAAAAGTCAACTTTGCAGACATAAGCTGAGAGGGCTCTTCATAGCAGAGGTTACTTCCCTGCCTAATTTCAGCGTTTCATTCTCTGGGATTTTGGCCAAAAATCTGCTAAGAACATCACTACTTTCTTCCTAATTGGTTGAACCACATTTCTTTTCCAGAGAAAGCCTCCTTCCTGCACAGACCCAGGCTGGAATAGTGACCATTGCTTGAAAGACAAACATCTTGAGAAACTGGGGACCAGGTGATTAGAGAGAAAATGAGCATCCTGGCTGCCCCTTGTCATCCCCTGTCCCTGCTGCCGTGTCCTCAGAGGCTGCCTGTCCTGCAGCAGGGCACGTCCCTCTCTCTGTGGCAGAACTGTGCATGCAAGCAATGGCAAAGCCTGTTTTCCTAAACACAGAAGGGAAACAAAGGAGAGATTTCCCAGTCACTCTTTCAGGATTGTTTCCCCTAAAACCCTCCAAAGCTACTAGCCCTTCTTTGATGTTTGCTTACATCCTCCTTTATCTGCTTCTGTGACACTTTTGTGGCTTTTCTGCACAAAATGATGCAGTTCCCTCCCGTGCTCTGTGCTGGCCTCCTGTGCTTGCACTCAGTTACTCTCTCCTCTGGTCACATCTCTCCTGACCCACTCTTTGCACCGTTTGCAATTTGGGTAGCAGCTCCTATCATTTCAGCTGTGTACTTCATAAAGGGAATGTGTTCGGGGAGTTTTATGTGTATCTTGAAAGAGAGTAGCTTTTAACAACAGCTTCTGCTGACCTCTCTGCTGCATCCAATTCATTTTCATATAACTCAGCTAGCAGGACTAAAATCTATACAAAATACCACATGCTAGCCATTCCTGAACGTTTTTGCCTAAGGTTTTCTGTTACTTTGAGGCTTTTTTCTCAGGTGGGGTCAGGAATGGAGCTATGAAGAGAGGGTTTGTAGATATTGTGTTATTTGTATTATAACTACAAATCAAACAGGTGAGAGGAGGATAGAGGGGGAGAGAGAGAATGAGTAAAACCTCTTTTTTTTTTTTTTTCTTCTTTCCCCAAATCAGCCTGTAGTACAAAGGCAATTATTATCTCAGGGTAATCTCCTTCTCTTAGATCTATCAAACTTTTCATATACATATTCCTCCCCATTTGGTTAACATTCATTACTATGAACCTGATCTCACACTTCATAGCCCTCCTTGGAGAAATCCATGCCCCCATCCTATGACATCTCATTGATCACCTGATTTTGTCAGGCTTTTTCTGACATATATTCAGATCTGATGGCACCAAAATCTTTGTGGACTCATCACAGCCTGCATAGCTATTGATTTTTTTTTAAGAAAAAGAAAAAAAAAATAGGGGTGGGGGGTGACCAATCAACTCTTCAGGCAGCCAAAAGATTTCATTTCAGTATTGTCAAAATGAAACATTCAGAACAATTTTTCATTTCTTTCTAAGCCAGAAGGTCTTAAATCCTCATAGATGGAATAAAGAAAATTAAATACACGGCTTTGCCTCTTTCCTTTGCCATGTTTTAAGTTAGATTGTGTTTCCTTAATTTACTGTCCTGCCATGGGGTTGCCAGGTATTGCCAGTCACTGCACACTGCTGAGTTTCCAGAGCAGAGAAATGAGTTGCTCACAGCTTTTCTACCCATGAGCTCTGCTGCAATCCACACTGCCCCATCCAGGCAGCCACCCAGCTTCCTAGAAGTGTTTCTGCCCTAAAACTGCCGTTCTTAATTTTCCATTAATTTCTTAATGCAGGTGCTCTCTGCATTGCCAAGATGCGGGACAGCACCTTTAGCTGGTGCTGTGCTGCACAGCAAACTGCTCCCTGAGTGGGGTCTGAGAAGTGCAGGAGAGGAGCCTGGATTACTCCAGCCAACAGGTTATTCCCACTGGAATGCTACTCCAGCCTAGCACTTTGCTGGCCTTCCTTCCAGAAATGCCCAGCAGTTTGTCAGGACGGAGCTGGCCTTGGAATGCCTGAAGCACAACAGTGTTGTAGCTGCTGCCCGTAAACCCCGTCCTCCCTTGCCCACTGCAGCAGAGTCCTCCTGTGCCCTCTCCAGAGTCCATAATCACCAAGTGCTGCTGCCAGCATCTCAATTGCAAGTTTACAGCCCGGCTAAATTGCCCTGTGCTCCCCACAGTTCTCATTCAGCATTTCCGCCGTCACCCTCTCGCTGGATATCTGGTTCAGATTAATTGGCCCGAAGATGGGGCAGCCTGCATTTGTCTGGGTTGTTTCCTGCCCAAGCTGCTAACCTCAATAGATATAATTTTTTGAAAAGGAATGCATTGGCAGACCATCAGAAAGGAAAACTCCCTGACGGTGCAATTATAGTTTAATGTCTAATAGCCATCTGGGAGACGCTGGGAAAGCCCAGGCATTTTGGGCATATGGAAAGGCAACTTGCTGCTACACATGGAAAAAAAAAAAAAAAACCCCCCCAAAAAAAAAAAAAAAAAAAAAAAAAAACCCAAAAAAAAAAAAAAAAAAAAAAAAAACCCCCAAAAAAAAAAAAAAAAAAAAAAAAAACAACCAAAAAAAAAAAACCCACCAAAAAGCCCACTGGAGAGGACTTTGCAACAGCCAGGGGTGAACAGCCTCTGTGAGAACCAATAGCTCATTTACATCCCCACCCCTGGTACCATGGCCAGGGAAGGCTCACAAAGAGAAATGTAAGCCAGCCCAGGAAAGGTGGGATCACACCTGCAAGGCAGGGAGAGCCGGCCCTCCCGGGAGTGGGCTAAGTGAGAAGACAACACCAACTTGCCCCGACCTTCGGTTCAGTGACATTGATGGAGGGATTAATTCAAACTGATTGACCACAACTTCAGTCTTCACATTGCTGTCACATATGATTAAAGCTGATCAACTTGCTCGCTGCAGATAAATCTCCCGACAAGCGCAGCTCCGCTATCTGTCCCCGCGTTATCAGCCGGCAGCCTGGCTGCTCCCGGGCAGGCTCGCTCCTCCAGTGGCGGTGACAAGCAGTTTGCATTAAGGCATTTTAACATATGGCTGAGTTGGGACCCTTTTGCTGAAAATACCCTGTTCCTCACTCAGCATTTATGTTGTGCCATTGGTCATGGAAGTCGTGCTGCGTCGCTTCTCGTTAGGTGACATCCCCTCCTCGTCGCGAGTTATTTGCAGTCACACCGAGTCGCTCCGAGAGCCTGTTATGCAACTGATAGGGCTCCTCAGCATGGCTTTAAGAATAAACGCCAGCCTGAGCATTCAATTACATTTATTCACATTACTCCAAAAGATAGCTTGCTTTCGTGAACACCTTTGTGGGTAGAAAATTCTTTTCCAGTGGATTGTTTGGGAATAAAATGGGTCACAATCGCTGAGGAAGACAGGCTGCATGTTTTATTCACAAGCACATTTTGTGAACGTTTATTGCTACATACGCCCAGCTCTAGTGAAGATGGACATCTCTAGTTTTCCCTCTCATTTGCCCTCCCTTCGTTCTTCTTTTTGTCTCCAGGTATTTACTGCATCCTATTGACATTTTCAGCTACCAACTGAAGGGGGGAAAAAAGGTGTTTCTGGGAAACTATGCAAAAAAAAAAAAAGTTTACTCCCTCCTAAACCTTTTCCTTAAATTCAATTATATCACTCTCATCCACAACAGTCTAATGGCCATTTACAGGGACCATATCAGATGCAGCCACACAGTTTCTGCTGAGCAAAAATTTCTCTGGCAAAATGCCACTTCATTTACTGGTGAGCTGGTTTGCTCAGCGCATCTCAGCTTTGACAGATTTTCACCATCTACCACACAGGATTGCAGGATGAGTCCAGCAACACTGCTGGCCCCATCCTTGCCTCTCAGGGGGGTGCCAGGGACCCTCTTTTTCTCTCTTGGCCCCAGAAGCTCTCCCAGACATTTGGTTTCCCTGGCCAGGCAGCAGCAGCTGGGGTTTTATGGAAATTTCTGTGCAGAGTGCTCACGCTTCCAGGTTTTCAGGCCTGACTGAAATGGTGGGAGACAGAATCTCACTCTGACCAAATGCACACACCACTGGTCACAGTCCAGCTCAGCCACCCTGCTTTTCAGGTGGCTTTGGGCACCAGGATGACTTCTTACAAACCTTACCACTGAAGACTGTAGAGGACCTGCACTGTTACAGGAACCCAGATTTTTTCGTTACTGAAAGGACTTGAACCTCAGGCTCATCACATCAGTGTGTTGGGCTCAGCAGGAGTAAAGAGACCAAGAAAGTATCAACCAGCACAGGGAGGCAGTGTGTGTGTATGTTAAAACCTGTCTACCAGGAAGCAAAATGGAGCCCATCTCCTCCTGCTCTAGAAACCAACACCAAGAGTGAAGGATGGAGGGAATGAAGACACAGTACCCTGGGCGAGGAGGAAGACGAGGCAGAAGGGAGTTTTGGCTTAACTAGCTCTCTTCTCTGAAGGCTATTCCTTTCTTCTGCCTTAGAAAGGTCAGTGTGGAAAAGGAAAATAATGTTTTAAAAAAGACAGCTCTAAGATAAAGATAGTTGGGCAAAATAAAAACTCTCATACAAAAAAAAAAAAAAAAAAAGAGGAGGAAGAGGAAAAATAAACAAATAGATTCTTGGCTTTTACTATATGTTACTATCTGGGGAAATATTCTGTCTTCCAAGACAACTTTTTTCAATGCTCCTAGATGAAGGTCTGTGAGCATTACACAAGTCCGTGTGTTAAGCAAGGCCTGCAGGCCTGCTGCTCTTCTCTGAGGTACTGAATTATTATTTCCATTTTACAGGCAGGGAAGCAAGGAGGGAGTGGGTGAGGGTGTTTGTGTGAGATCCCATATGTTCTCCATTACAGACCATGGCGCTTCCTGGCTGCAGCACGACCTGACTGAAGTGCTAAATAACATCCAACATTTGTTCCTTTCCTACGGCCACACTAACCAGTAGCAGGAAGCACAGTTGCAAGCTCATGGAAACCTGGGAGGTCTGGGGAAGGGCTTGGGCTGCAGGCATATGTGCTCTGGGATCCAGAGAGCAGCAATGCCAGATGCATTAACCTTCTCTGCAACGAGATGCACCTCCTACCAAGGGCCAGACAGGACACGACTACTTGTAGCTAGCTGGAGCATTTGCTTTGCAGAGAGACAGGTTTCTAAGCACCCTCCTTTCTTCCCCTGGCTGCAAAAGGGTGGGAGGAGAGGTGCCAGGACACCATCAGGAGAAGGGACCAGCAACAGCAAGGCAAAACCACCACCCATGTGAAGCCACAGAACACCAGTGGTGGCCTCCTCACAGCTTCTGGATCTGCATGGGTCTGCCCCACACACCGTGTTCCTACCACCCTTCCACCAGGAGGTCAAGCCAGCACTTGTGCCTCCTCCACTGCACTGCCACCAAGTCACTGCAGAGGGGCACAGAGGCCACTGTTTCTCCAACCCAAGCCAGGAAAGCACAACCACAATGACGGGCACAGAGCACACTGTCCCACACAGATACAGCTGAGAGTGGTGAAGGCAGCAGAATTATTCATGATGAACTAAAGGGATCGTGCTTGGACCAGCACTACCACGGCTCTGGAGGGTGACATGGGCCTACAAGAGTCTGGATGTGGTTCTCAGCCAAACCAAACCTCTGACCTCTCTTGTATTACCACATAAGTCCCACTGAACCCCAATAAGCCAAGATTTATTTTCAGAGTTTCTCTACTCAGAAACACCCCAATGCCTTGCAGTCTACCCATTGCATTTGGGGGTTCATTGGGGATTGGACTAAATCACCTCCAGGGGGTCCCTTTCAGCCTAAATTAGGCTTTGATCCTACAGCTCTCCAATTTTGAAGGAAGAGGTCTGAGCCAAAAAGCACCACTCAAGCGACAACGCTGGTCTTTACCGCATAATCACTTTTATCCTCAGTGCATCTTTGAGGGAATTGTTCTTGGTTTCAGCTTGTAAAAACAACATCCCTGTGGAGACACAGCTGCAGCTGTGGTAACATGGCTGGTCACCCAGAAACTTCTGAAGGGAAGCTGAATCATTTTAACTCACTTCACAAAGAGGATGCTGCCTCACCCTCTGCTTTGAGCCTCAGAGCCATGGCAGTGGCATGAGGGAGGGCTTTCAGTGTGTGAGCCAGATTACCCCCAAAACACACATGCAGAGCCCAACTGGATTTCCTGAGGAGGCTAAAAAGCCATGGCCTCCACATTAGCATCAACAAATCACCCTGCTTAACCCATATGTTTCACAGTATCCAGAGTCACATCCAGCCGGGACCCCAGAGCAAATATTATGTTAAAAACAACCTTTCAAATCTGAATCACCCCCTCGGGGTGCAAGGGATTGTACAGAAGAGATTTTCTCTCCTTGGGTAGCCTGGATGCTTTTTCTGTCACACAGAAGAAGAAGAAGCAGTCAGTCTAGAAGCAAAAAGAGGAGCCGTGCACCAGACAGCAACAGCTGCCCATTTACTGGGTTTGTGCCTTTCCCGCTGAACATAAAACTGCAGGTGACAGGAAACTTGTGCAAAGACTCAGCTAATGGTTACAAACAGCAACACGCTGCCCTATGAGCCTCCTGGGGCTTCTGGCTTTCCAGCATCCTTTTGCCAAGAGCTGACATCCACAGCTCTTCCAGCTTTCCTCGGAGGTCGCCGCGCAGAACGCGGCCACGCACTGCCCGCCCACATCCAGCCCAAGCCGCTCATCTCCTCGGCCACAAGACAAACCATGTGCTCCAGCTCTGGCTTGCCTTTCTGCTCGGCCTCATCTGGGCTAGCCTGCTGCCTTCCCACGCAGAACAGCTGGCTCCATCCCGGCTCACATGTTTCCTAAGGACCTTCTGGGGGCTGCACCAATTTTCCACCAACGCTGCGCTTTGTTTATGCCCAGAGGTCTCCAGGTCAGCGAGCTGCTAGGTGTGGGGAGCCAGAGCCACTGGTTTGCTGTACACAAGAAAGGAGAGGCAGAGCAAAACGAGCTGAAGATACTCCCCATCGTGGTAGCACCAGCTGCCATCCCCTGACTGAGCAGATGAAGGAGCTCACTGAAAAATAAAACAGCTTATGCAAAACCTGGCTCTGTTAGACATAAATACAACTGTTGTGACTCACCATAAGGTTGGGATGAAGGCACGAAAAGAGAGGTGCACTTGGAAGAGGCACTGGTGTCACAGCTCTGAGGAGATCATGAAGGATGCACAGTACATCTGCTGGACATTGTTTGCTGCCTCGTGATTGTTCTGAACAGAAAAGAATAAATATAAAGGGGAAAGAAAAAAAGTGAAGAGCACATGACCAATTTAGGGCCCTAACCCCAGTGAGACACTCAGAAGCCTGAGACCAGAAGGGGAGGAAATTGGGTTGAGTATCAAGAGCACTGCAGAGACAAGCCAGTATCTTTGAATATATTTTACTCAAAGGTTCACCCCCAGTATCACTCTCATGGCAAAAATATTGCTTAACACAAGATGCTACCACCCTCAGGGACACCACAGAGGAGTCAGAGCCATCCTCAGACTCAGGACTGCCTCCCACACCATGTCACATTGCAACACATCCCTTTCAGGTGAGTTAATGTCTGTTCATCCGCTTCAGTGGAGCCTTTCACAACATGTGTATGCATTTGGGGTCAATGTAGACTGGGAAGAGGGATGGAGACACTTGGCACAGCTCTTTTTGCTGCATGACTGGGACAGGTCACCACTAATGCTCAGGTATGCAAAGCCATAAGCTGGTTTTGCACCAGTCAAATCCCATGAAGCCAATACTTCTCACTGTCATCCACATACCTCTTCACAGTCCTGGCCTCTCAGTCAGAGGCAATTCACTCTGAGCAGCAGGAAGCTGTTCCTTAAATGCAGAGCACAGCTGAGGAAGCAGCTGAATTCTGGCTGGAGCTGATGCCCTTTGCCCAGGGCTCAGACCCTGCCCCTCTGCAGAAACTGGCAGCTCTGGGCAGGAGCACTCCATCATTTACAAAAGCCCCAGGAAGGCTGGTCCTTGAGAGCCCTGGACAAACCAGGCAGCAGTGAGGTGCCAGAAACCTCCCCAGTGCTGGCTGGTGTGCAGTGCTGAGCACTCAGCATGGGAGTGAGGGGATACCCCATGACCTGCCCTTCCCTGGTGCTGCAGCACAGCACAGCCTGGCTGCCTGCTCCCATTCCATCAGCAGGGACCCCCTACCACAAGCTGTGCCCTCCCAAAAGCCACAAGCCTTTGCTGATGCCAGCAAGCCACCCTGAAACCCCTACTGGCTGCTCAAGCACCCACATCACTTGCCTCCATCACTCCCAGCTTTCTGCTTCTCCCTCAGCTCCTGCATATGAGCAACACCCCCCACCCACCCAACACCTCACCCAGGGCAAAGGGGTGCTTATGCAGGCTGGGTATGGCCATCCAGTCCCTCCTGGCAAGAACAGGGGTCTGCAAAAGCAGTTGTCAGGTTTTAGCTCTTGCAGCACGGCTGGATATTGCACCTCCCTGAGGGGGACTCCCACCAGAGCACAACACAGAGCATCCCACCAGGGGAAAGTGCTTTGTCAAAATGCTGCATTTGCACCCTTAAAACAGGGCAGGGGGTTCACTGAGAGAGCACACACAGAGCCCATTTTAACAAGTCCCACGTCGTCCCAGGAAAATGCCGTGGACAAACATGATTTCGAGTGGCACATCTGCAGCACCTTGCAGCTTTAGCTGACAGCCTGAACAAGCAGGAGAGACAGGCATTAAGGAAAACAGAGTCAGAAACAAGGGGAGAAAGAAAGACCAGAGAAGCAAAGACAGCCTAACAACAAAGGCTTGTCTTTTCCAGAGAGAGGAAAAGTATGTGCATGTGTGTGTGTGCCTGTGCAAAGAAAACAGATTTTTTTTTTAACTTGAAGTTGTATGGAAAAGGTGCCTGTATACACACAGCCTGTAGCAGGAGTTTAGTACAGAGCAGGCAGTGCCTTTGTGCTTAATAAAGTGGAGATGTACACGTAATGTGAGTTATGTGTGAATTATCTGGGCACAGCTACAGAGCACGAAACGTTTATTGCATCATGCCTTGACTGAGAGGGGGGTGCTCACCTGAGGAAGGGAGTTGCAGGGAAGTGACGCAATTAGGGCCTAAGTGTATACAGCAAAGCCACACAGCACAGAGTGTAAAAACCATCTGTTGGGAGAGATTTCATACCTGAATCTGCAAACACCCATGAAATGTGAGGAGGAAACAGAGCATGTCTGGGGACTGGGGATGAGAAGAGTCAATTTCTGCACACGTGAGAGAGGGAGAGACCATGGGATGCCCACGGTCCCAGAAGGGAAGCAAGACGGGGATGCTGCAGAGTCAAAAATCACTCCAAACAAATGCCAGGAGCTTTATAATGTGGCTGAAATTGGTGTTGCACCCAGCCACCCCTCAGTGCAGCAGGGCTCTGAACATTCCTCCAGCCTGACACCTTCGATTTGAAGTCTGATGGCTCAGTGTTTTCATCCTTCAGAAAACCTGGATTTTCAGGCAGCACCATTCAACCAGTATTAACACAAAGAGTAAGAGTCACAGAATCATCTAGGTTGGAAAAGACCTCTGAGATCATCGAGTCCAGCCATTAGCTCAGCACTGCCAAGCCCACCACTAAATCAGGTCCCTGAGCTCCACAGCTACAGGTCTGTTAAACACCTCCAGGGATGATGATTCAACCCCTTTCCCGGGCAGCCTGTTCCAACGAGTGTTCCAAGAGCCAGGGTGTAGTGGAGGCTCAAAAAGACATCCAAGCCCGGCACCGCTTCCAGCCTGATACTCTTGCTCAATGAGGTGGGGCATTTTTCTCCTTCCTCGAAACGCCACCGTGGTTTCAACGGAGACGCTCTTTTGCTGAAAACTGCATGTTTGGGGGGAGAGATTTTCGGGGGAAAAAACCAAAAAGGATCAGGTTTTGGCCCCTGAATTGCTGCGTCGTGACAGCACACTTGCCTGTGCCCCTGTGTTTTATAAAGGGGCGTGCATCGGCGTGTGCGTGGAGTCGGGGAGAGAATTTGGGGCAGGAGGAGAAGGGATGCAGGCGGGAGAGGCGCAGCCGGCTGCTGCCCGCACACCGAGCGCTGCTTTGTGTGCTTCTTCAATGGCAAAAAGCTGCGAGTTCCCAGGAAGATGAAAATGGCTCACAGGGTTTGTGCAGAGGAAGGTGGGGCGAGGGGGGAGGCGAAAATAAAAAGAAAAGGGAAAGGGAAGAGCCCAGCAGCAGAGCCGCGCACAGAACAGTTGTTTCCAGGTGCCCTCTCCTGGCCTTGCGGTGCTTTCTCCTCGGGGCTCCGGGGCAGCCCCGGCCCCAGGCACCTCCCGGAGATTGGGGGGCTGAACTGGGGTGCTGGGCAGCGGGCAGGGGCGGGGAGGGCTGGTGATGCTCCCGCACCATGTGCCCGCCCGGGTCCCGGCTGCCCTCCGGTAGGGCACAGCCACATCTGGGCAGCTTTCACCAAAAACTCTTCTGTGAGCAAATGCGCGGCACTGGAGAGGCCACACCTCGAATCCTGTGTGCAGTTTGGGGCTCCTCACGCCAAGAAAGGCGTTGAGGTGCTGGAGAGAGTCCAGAGAATGGAAATGGATTTGGGGAAGGGTCTGGAGCACGGGTCTGATGAGAAGCGGCTGAGGGAGCTGGGGGTGTTCACCCTGGAGAAAAGGAGGCTCGGGGGGACCTTATTGCTCTCTACAACTCCCTGAAAGGAGGCTGTAGTCAGGTGGGGCTCTGGCTCTTCTGGCCAGGTAACAAGTGACAGGAAATGGCCTCAAGTTGTGCCAGGAGAGGTTTAGATTGGATATGACAAACGATTTCTTCACAAAAAGAGTGGTCAGGCACTGGAACAGGCTGCCCAGAGAAGTCACCAGTGGTGGAGTCACCATCCCTGGAGGTATTTAAAAGATGTGGCACTTGTGGGCATGATTTAGTGGTGGATTTGGTAGTGCTGAATTAATGGGTGGACTCAATGCCCTTAGAGGTCTTTCCCAAGCTAAATGATTCTATGATTCCAAAGATNCTCTGGCTCTTCTGGCCAGGTAACAAGTGACAGGAAATGGCCTCAAGTTGTGCCAGGAGAGGGTTAGATTGGATATGACAAACGATTTCTTCACCAAAAGAGTGGTCAGGCACTGGAACAGGCTGCCCAGAGAAGTCACCAGTGGTGGAGTCACCATCCCTGGAGGTATTTAAAAGATGTGGCACTTGTGGGCATGATTTAGTGGTGGATTTGGTAGTGCTGAATTAATGGGTGGACTCAATGCCCTTAGAGGTCTTTCCCAAGCTAAATGATTCTATGATTCCAAAGATTTGTGGCTTGTTTTGTTTTTCTTTTGCATGACCCCCACACCATCCCCATGTGTGGAAAAAGAATCCCCTCAAGACCTTCCTCTACTCACCATCAGCTTGCACCACTGAGTTTCTGCAGCCTCCATACCTGATATAGTTACCAAGGGGGAAAGGGGTGATTTACACAGCAGAACAAAATAAGAGAAATAAAGTTAGGAATCCTTCAGAAACTAAACACTTAGTGTGTTTACACAGAAGTAACCTGCAGATTAATGTGCTTCCCAAAAAAAGGAGAGTAAAGAAGGAAAGGTAGAGAAGAATGGGTTGTTCCACAGTTCTGTTTAAAATAAGGTTAAGAAATCCCTGCATCTTTAAAAACAAAAACATGACAGTGCTGCTCATTTGGGGAGAGTGCTTTCAGTTCCTTGTTGTCCCTTGCCCAGCTGTGGTCCCCGTTCCAGTTCCTCCACCAGAATTAGCAGTTTCAGATGTTCCAGGATTCCTCCTGCTTTGTGAGGAGCGAGGAGGCACAGACAAAGCCATGAGAGGCCAGGAAAGCCCTAAGACGAGCTGCCTGGCCTCAATCCCACCTCTGCCCTTCCAGTGCCACTCAGCCTTGAACACATCCCAAATGCTGAGTCTCTGACATTGGTTTCTGCCTTCCGGAAAACAAGTTTTCTCAACGCACCCTCTGGGAAATTTCGAGGCAGCAGATAGGGAGGTTTGCCATGTGTTGTGGAAGTGGTTAGAACACGTCTGAGCAGCTTCAAGAGGAACCAAAACCTGAAACTGATTGTAGTGGAGATCACAAGCAGAAAATAGTGATTTGTGTCTCAAAGACAAATAACAGAAGTCAAGAGCTTAAGAGAAGTCTCTGCTCTTGACCACTGGTATCTCTTTGGGTGCAAAACAAGATCTAAATTAGATGGGCAGTTAACCATTATATTGCTTGTGCATTGGACTGATCTCTTCTACAGGCACAAAACACACTCTGCTGGGGGAAAGTAAGTGAGGGCCATCAGAGTTCCAGAGTTTGGATGAGCTCCCTTTAAGCCTGGCCTGTGATAAACAAGCCTGACATAAACTGGGTATGAAGCCTGTAACAGGAACAGCTTTCACACTGCCTGTTCCAAGGAAAAGCATTATGGACACAAAATACAGGCCTAACAGTCAGGATGTAAATCAGTGCAAGGGAGGAGTAAAAGGCATGGGAGGAAGGGCACAGAGCCGTGGCTGAGCTGTGTTCATGTGGTCCCACTAGATGACAGCACCAACATGTTCCTGTGTACCCCACGCTCACACCAGGCTGCTTCAGGCAGGGCACCTGCAGCCTCCCCTTCCTGACCCTGGAGACAGCTGACAGCCTGGCTGAATGAAGCATCTGGACCAAATCCTGCCGGACAGGGCACTGCTCTGGAGCTGCTGGATAGTTCTGTGCTGTAAACTGCCCTCCCTGCCTAGAGGTGTGCATCACAAACTGGGTAACAGGTCCTGCATCCCTAAACTGTTGTCTCCATTG
Organism: Rhipidura dahli; assembly: GCA_013399225.1. Lineage (NCBI taxonomy): Eukaryota > Metazoa > Chordata > Aves > Passeriformes > Rhipiduridae > Rhipidura > Rhipidura dahli. The sequence continues at coordinate 282,467 of VXAC01006995.1, forward strand.
TATGGCCAGCCCGAATTCCCCTTCTCCTCCAGTGAGTCTAAGCAGCTCTCTGAGCAGCAATGCTCCAGCTGCCCCTTAAGCATGAGTCCAGCCTTGTGTCCCCTCCTCCAGCCATGCTGTTCACCACCCAAGGTACAAACTGTAGCCCTGAACACACAGCTCTGGGTGTTAAATGGGCAGAGCATGAAATTCCCCTGCTTCATGCACACAGTTTCCCTCAGGGAGTGTCTTCAGTGGTACGTTTTAGGTAAGGTATCCATCCTGGCCCACTCTGGGCTGTACTTGACCAAAAGGCTGACCCTAAAGAGGCAGCAGGTAGGTGTTCAGCCTGCCAAAGCTGCCAAGAGACCCATGGCAGAGATCCATGGCCTGGGTTCCTGGCCGGGTGCCACCTCACCATCTGCAGACAAGTTTCTGCTTCCAAGACACGGCTGCCCCATGACACCGTCCGCTTGCTCTCCACGCAGCCACATGATGCTGGGAGCTGGGAGAAAGAGCAGAGCAGCCGGGTCCCATGTGGGAGATGGGCCAAGTGCCCAGGCCAGGCAGCCGTGCCCATCCTGAGACCCAGCCCACACAGGGTCCGTGCAGTGCAGTCTGCAGAGCTGGGCTGAGCCTCACCTGTCCCACAGAGAAGTATCACCTGCATAACTTCTTTCATCCCAGCTTCCTGCAGCAGGTTGGTTTTTTTTTTTTCCAGAAGACTGCACCACCTTCTTTTTACACCTTGAGGAAGCAGAGCTTTTGCTTCCCTTCTGGTCAGTCTAGGCCTGTAAACCTTTCTTCTGTACTATTTCTTATGAGGCCTTCAGAAGCACGTGTCCTTCAAAACTCCAGGAGAGGGAGAGGACCAGCAGTTCCTGCTGCTTAGCATGTGTGTACATGTGTTGAGGCAGTTGAGACAGCTGCTTCGGTGCCCACCGGCCGTGGTGCACATTTCCATCTCTAGATAAGACATCACACCTGCATTTGCCTAAGGTGCTCTGTCACAGATGCTCTTCCCCAGTAGAGATGCTTTGAGACGAGGGAGATTTATGGCTATCATCTTGAAATGCCTCTCCTCACGTCATTGACATCCCCTCTAACCCTGGCACCCGTGGTTCTTCGGAGATGCTGTTTGGAGGTTTTCCAATTTAAGGGAAGTCCTGATGTGATGTTCCCAACATCAGCAGAGAGGCCTGCTGCAGGTAACATTTGATATTCAGACATGTCCAGCCTCTTCTCCCCAGCCAAACTGCACCTGTGCCAAGGGAGAGGGGTGAGAAGGACAAGAATGAACCTGATAAGAGAGCGTAGTTTGGCAGCAACAGTCATGGACCTATTTGTTGTTCTCGACAGCATCAGATACAGCAGCCCACCTGTGGCCTGTATTTCTAGGCAAGACAAGATGTCTGAAAGAAAGAGGGTGAGGACACTGTTTATTTCCACCCCTTCTTCCTTATTAGACACACTTTCCTTTGGAAAACTTTAGATTCTGATCAACTCCTTCAACACTTGGTATTTAATTTCCACGACAGGGCCTAAAGGCTCCTACAAGTTTCTTGCTGTGCAGACAAGTTTCCTTCCTGACAGTGCTTTTTAAAAGTCTCCATATTACTTGGTTCCTCTTTTGCAGTAGCTAACTTTAGGCTAAGCTTGTCTTGTCTTAAGCTTTGTCATTTATAAATGGCTAAAGAAAAACAGAGTCTGTAGAAACTGTAAGCTCAGCAGAAGAGCTTTGGAGGTTTTGCTGGTTGAGTTTTGGGTTCGAGATAGCGGCACTTCCTACCAGCAGTAGGTACCACATCCTCATTCTGCCATTTACTGCAGTGGCCCTGGCTACTGAAATCACTGAAGCCAACTAGAACTGGTCACTACGCTGACCGGTGTGTCTGCAGCACAGGAGCCTTACAGTGCCCCTCGCTGTTTGTTCAGCCTGTTGTTGTACAGCCATTCCCGGAGATAGAGTTCCCTCAGCACTGCCATTTCCGGACACACAGCTCCCTCCGGTGGTGCCTTTAACAGCTGTAAAACCTCCAGGAAAGCGGGGATGGAAGAAAAGAGCAGCGCCGGCATAAACTGATAGCTACAAGTACTCCCTTCTCATCCAAGAGGAGAAATCCCGTTCCCAGCAGGAACACGAACGGGAGCATCGCAGGAGCATCCCAAGCCTGCATCCCAAGCCCTCGCCCTCCCTGCTTTTCCACGTGCCCGTTGCTCAGGGCAGGGCAAGGCACAAGGGACAGACAGGACACAGTGCCACTGTGAGATGAATCAGGAGTTCCTTTCTAGGAGCTGCCCAGCAGGATCCTCCACGAAACCTGCCGGCGAGCGCGGGGGGCTCTGGGGCACCCAGCCAGATGGGGAAGGGACTGAGGCAGGCTTTGCGGAGAGCCCACCATGGAAGCATGTGGTGTGCATGCATGTTTTATGAAAGAAAAGCTGGAGACAGCCCTTCCATAGGAACTCGCTGACAAACAAGCGTGCCTTTATTTCGTTCTTCTTGGGAGAGCTCGCTTTGGCTTTAGCAGAGGAAGGGGTCTGCCCAACTCCGGCTGCTGAGAGCAGCGCTCCCAGGCGTTTCATCCTACAAGGGCTGGTTGTCCAAACGCGCCAGCCTTACTGCCTGTCCCCATGTCCCTGCTGGTGAGCCAGGGAGTGGCAAACACAGAAATGCGGCTCGGGGATGCTTGCAGGCAGCGTTGTTTCAGAGCTGCTCCCCTCAGCGGTCAGCAGCGACCGCACCGAGCACACCTCTCCTCGCAGCCCTCTGCCTCTGCTCGTCCGCCTGCCCCACGCCACACAAAAGGGCTGGAAATGAAAGCGGGTATTTGTGTGGGAGGCCAGGCTAGCAGCCCCAAACACTTGCCTGCTGTTTTTATGTAGGCAGAGAAAGCGTGTGGGAAATGCAGCCAATGAGCATCTCTGCTGTGGCGTTATCTCTTCCTGTTATCGCAAGACTATGCTTCAGGTGCACCCGAGGCATAAACTGTCGAACAACAGCACCCAAACCAGAGGCAGGCGAGGCGTTGGCACCTCGCTGAGGCCAACGCTGGTGCCAGGCAGGTGGGCAGGATCAAACATCGCACCATGGGCTCTGTGCCCAGGGTTCACTGCGTGCCCAGAGAGACTCAAAAAGGAGAGCAGGCACAGGCTGGGCACTTCCCATGGCAGAAGGCAGCGAAGAGGTTCCTTGCAGAGCCAGGAATCTTTCCTGAGAGCACTGGCAGAGGTGGCCAACAGCAGAGCAACCCAGAGAGGGGCTCCTCAGGGCAGGCATGATCATGAGGAACCATGCTCTGAAGCCACAAAGGCACCTTGGAAATCTCCCCCTCCTCCCTTTGGCTGACGTGAATAGGTGGAGTCCTGAGCTGTCAAAGAGGAAGAATGACCCATCCAGAGTGGGCATTTTGTAGGAAAGGAAAGCTAGAATAGACAGTAATGGTGGGAAGTGTCACAGGAGGTGAGAACAAGGCGGCTGGTCCTCAGATGGAAAAAGGAGGGGGAGGCTCAGCAAGGCAGGCAACTCATGCCCCTGCCCAGAAGCTAAACTGCACTTCAGATGGGAGCTCTGCACGGAAAGAGAAGCCACATCCCAGGACTGTGAGTGTGACAAAGCCAGGTGACTCAAATCCTGCTTCCTGGTCATCCAGCTCATCTTCTCAAGCAGCCATTTCTGTGCCCACCCGTCCTCTCCACTTGTTGCTCTGTTGTCTTGTGTGCCACATGCACAGAGCCCGGCTTACTCACTGGGCCAGCTCAGCTGATCCCTGCCCTTCTCCTCTGCCCCTAAATCCCACCTTGGAAGCCCTGGACAGTAGCTGGCAGACACTTTACTGATCATGATGTGAGGTAGCTCCTCATGTGCCTGCTCTTTTCTGCTCACAGCTCCCTTTCACACCTTCCTGGCTCCACCAGAAGGTCCAGGGGAGCAGCAGCCATGTCATGCTTTGGGAAAGCTCCTGCACCTGTGTGCCTGCTGTTCTTGGGGAGAAAACAGCTCCCCCTCACAAAGGAAGAGCAGTTCTGGTGAGGGGGCTGGAGCAGAGCAGAGGGGAATTTCAGTTTGGGGTGAGCACCAGAGGCCCTCAGGCAGCTGCTCTGGCACCTCTCTGAAAGGGTAAAGGCTGAAGCTGCATCTCTGCAGGAGGGAAGGGCTCCCACACTTCTGCTGATCCATGGCTCAAGGCAGAAGCCAGGCTGGAAGGATGGGAAAAGGCCCTGTGGTACACTCCCATCTGCAGGGAGGGAAGGAGCACTTTGCCAGGAGAGAGAGTGAGGAGAAGGTTGGGTTTGGCACTCCTCCTCTGAGATGAGGCTGGCGGAGGAGACCAGGAGGCCAGTTCATTGGCACAGGGACTCTCACTGTACTCTCCTTCAATGAACTCATCTTTCTTCCCACAGCCGAGATAGGATTGCCCAGCAGGGGTGTTTCACAAGCTTGATAGCCACTGCAAACAGATCTTATCCAAAAAACTGATCTTATCCAAGAGCCAGATCTCTTGCATTATCAGCTACAGAACATGAACAAGACCCTCTGTCCCTCAGGGTGACAACCAGCCAGTCTGGGGATCAGGAGTTGCCAGCCATGCCAGGCTGCTCACTGCATGGCTGGCACCTGCAAGGAATGTTGGTGGAGCATTCTGCCCACCTGGCTGAGCTCAGCCCATGGTGGCTGCAGTTTGAAACAAACCCCCAGCATTTACCCAGACTTTACAAGGCTTCAGGACAACTGAGATGATACCTGTTTGTCAGAATGGAGAGGGAGCTGATGGACATCACAGTCCCACTTGGAGTTTATCTCCACATTAGCACCTGAGTATCAGTTGCAGAATAAGGACAAAATTAGTGTATTTTCCCCATAGCTTCATTCTGACAAACACCTCAACAAAGACTTGTACTGGCTATGGTTTCCTACTTGATCTTTTACAGGCTCAGAGTTTTAGTTTAGGAATTAAATTATCTAGCTGTGCCCAGCGCTGCCTGTGCCAGAAGCTTGAGAACCTCCCTCTGGACAGGCCAACAGAGATACAAGCAGGTTCAGGCTACTTTACCAGAAAGGCCAAGTTTGGGCATCAGTTGCTGCTGTTTTCACATGGATTAATGCTGGGAGAGAAGATTTGTATCTGCTGCAGAATCAACCACTGCTCTTTTGTGTGCCTGCTCAGTCTGCCCATGTGGTGAGTGCTACAGGACCACAGCACAACCACAGACCTGCTTTGATCATGGGGCTGCACCTCCATCCCATTCCTTCAGCACCAGCTCTGGAGCACACCACCGAGCCAAACTGATCCCTGCTAATACCCAGGCAGCAGAAACTGCAGCTCTCCAAACAGGGGGGATGAGGCATGCAGATAGACAAGGACAAGCCCAGCACATTGATCATCTCATCCCCCCGAAGATGAATAGGAAAAAACACTTCATCTCATGACTCAGTGGTAGATGCATCTACAAAAGAAGAACCAAGAACCACCAGAGCCAAGCACATCCTGTTATGTCTTAGGTCCCAATGTCAGCTCATTTTCCAGTACTGAAACATCCACTACAGCATAAAAGCTTGAGATTTGAATGCTCCATGACACGCATTCAGAAAAACTGAGTTCTACTTGGTGCCTTTTTGATAAGTCAGCATTTTTTCTGAATGTGACATGGAGCATTGATTGTCACCATTGTTTTTGTGATGTCTTGTGTTTGTTCCTCATGTGCTGCAATGGACGATGCTTGTACAATGAGACATCACAAAGACAATGGTGACTGTTAAAAAGAAAGGAGTTAATAAAAAATGAAGTATTGCTCTGGTGAGCTTTCCATACTCTGTGCTAGCAGTATTTTCTTGCCTGCCTGCCAAGGACCGTGTTTTGGTGTAAATCCACCCAAGAGAGATAAATCTTTTCTCCCTGTCTCCCAGGAAGGGCCCCCACACCTGTAAGCACAGAGCAGCACCCGTAAAGCTCTGGCAGCACAGGACAGGCAGAGCAGCTGTGCTCACCCACACCAGCTCCTGGCACTCCTGCACCTCCCAGGGATGGTGTGACACTTCCTGCATCCCTGCTCCTGTGGCTCAGGGACCAAAGTGTTTTTGTTGCCTCCTCTGTATCAAAGTGAGATACTGAAGTACCAGCACAGCTGTGAACTAAGATCATCTGCACCCAGTCTTCTCTTTATTCATTCAGTACGGGGGTATAGCATATGGCATTTTACAAAATAAACCATGGAACATTTACCAAACGCAACTTTAAATAGCAAAAGCTAAAAAATCAGCTGCAGAAAGCTAAGATGAGAGCAAGTGGCACTCCCAGGGCTGTTCCCACTGTCAGAGTTCAAGTGAAGTGACTGAGCAGGGACTTCCTTTCCCTCACAAGTTGCCTCCTTGCCCTTATACCAGACAATAAAAATAGTCAGATTTCTCAGGAGAAACAAAGCATGACTGCTTTATCTCCCCTGGCACACGTGGAATGGGCCAGCCTAAAAGAGGTATTAGGTGTTCTTCTGCCTGACACATCAGCAAGCTGGCTGGATGTCTCGTGCTCCGTGGCTCTCACAGCGCTGCCTGCTCTGCATTTCATCCCAGATGGGCCATTGCACCCATTCAGACACTGCTCTAAAGCAGGCCTGTGCTCTCTGCTCCTCAGCTGTCCTGCAGAGGCAGCTATGGATGTTCCCAAGGCCCAGAGGAGCAAGCAGTGTCCAGTACATGGAAGGTGACGCAGTCCAGCTTCTCCCTTGGGGATGCAGATCTCTCAGCAGCTCTCTACCATCCCCTGGTTGTACATGAGGTGTTACTGGCAAAACCAAGAGATGCAGCCCCTCTCCCTCAGCAGGAGGCCCCAAGATGGAGAGCCAGGAAAATGCAGACAGTGCCACCACTAATCCTGCTGCTTGCCAGTTTATAATGCTTGTTTCACAAGCCAAAGGGTACCAGACTTCTTGTACACCAAAAAAAAAAAAAAAAAAAAATTGTCTGGATAGCCAAACAGACTTTTGCTGAGAATAAAGGTTTGTTTTATTTGCTAAAAAGTCATAGAAAACTGAGCTGAAAGAGTCCTTGGAGACGCCATGTAGCACACTCCCCTAGCCCTTGGCAGGATAAAGAGGCCTTACAGAATGTTGTCTCATCCACCTTTTGAAACCCCAGTGCTGGAGAACCTCTCCCAGAAATCTGTGTTTCATAAAAAAAAAAAAACTGACCTAACTCTCCCTTGCTGCAATTTAATCCCACAGTTTCTTTTCTAAACACAGTGGAGAAAGTGAGTTTATTCCTTTCCCATTTGTGTTTTTCCCACACAGGTGCTTCAAGGCTCTCACATGTCCTTTCAGTATTTTCTTCTCTGCATTATATGACACAAATCCTATCAATTTCAGACAAATTTTTAATTACATACAACTACTTTTTGGTCCAGGAGGCCATGTGTTTGGTGCTGAAGCCAGAGAGCTGTCCTAATGTGTAGCAGGAGATAAAACCCTGTAAGATCCAGAGGTCCATTTTGTCTCAGCTGAGCTTCAGCTTCCTCTTGGTGTAAAGCCATCCAGAAACCACGAAGACAACAAGGTGCAGTACAAACAAGTGAACCACAGAAAGACACAGGCTTCAAGGCTCAACGCTCCATGTCCTAACACGAAGACACTCAGAGAAAAATGGCCACAGGGATGAATGCCCATCACCTTGAATCTCCTCCACTGGGTCTCCTGATCTCCATTAGATGCTCTCTCTAATTTTCTGCAACGAAAGCTGCCGTTTCATAGCTGAGCATGGCCGGGCAGGAGGGGCTGCTGGCTGTCGGAAACCTTCTCTTGGCAGAGAGCCCAGCATCCCTCCTGCCGGGCTGTCTGCTCAGGGTCTCTCTCTCGGGAGGTTCGCAGTCCGTGGCTGCGTGCGGGGCCGCGGCCGCGGGGGCACCGCTTGCTGCGGCTCCCGGGGCTGCGGCAGCGGCCGCGGCTGCACCCGCAGCGCCTTCGGGGTGGCGGCGGACGGAGCCTGGGGCAGCTCCCGCATCCTCCTCTCACGCTCCGTGGGCAGAGCCTGCATGGCTCGCTCCTCCTCTGCAACAACAGAAGGAGCCCACAGTCAGAGACGCACCAAGGATAAGTCAAAAGCCCGGGGAAATGTCCTTGGCCCCAGCAGGGAATTGGTTTTTAACCTGCCGCTCTCGGGTGTTCCTGCTGTGCCAGTGAACAATAGAAATCACCTCTGCCTGTGCATCCCAGGCCAACATGAAAGCTTTTGGGTGCCTGGCTGAGATCAAGGTACCTGGGGCATTTGGGGCAGCTCTGCCCTGCTTGTTGGGGGAACCAGCCTTGTCAGGGAGGCTCCAGTAGGCATCAGTGGACCTGCTGATCCTGAGCTGCTCTGTCCCCTCTTGGAGGCTACTGAAGAGAAAGTGAGATCTAACCTCAGGAAGCAGCATCAAAGCACTCTGTCCTGCCATTATCCATGCTGGGGTTTCCAGATATCTGGAAACCAGAGATCCCTTTTGCCAGCATTCATTTTCATGCACAGAGAAGAAGTAAATTCATGCCAACTGACTTCTGATCACTGACTCATCATTTCTGAACTATCACTCATCTCAGCCTAGGGATTGAGGGACCTACCTCTTGGGACACTGAGTTGGCCTTAAACACACAGCAAACTGTTTCAGAGAGTGATTATTTTATGGTGACTATTTCAGTCACCATAAAATAATCACCAAAATATTAGTTTTTCTCTTTTTTCAGACTCATTTTCTTAATTCCTGTTGAATCCAGGCCCAAGAACTGAGAACATGGTGTCACTGCACAGCTGAGGCAGTGATCTATACCACTCAAAAAAGAACAGGCATAATGTGAAATAATACTCATCTGGCTGTGCTCACACCAGCATTGTGCTCACGAGGTGTGTGGGGGCAGGACCCAGAAACAAACCTTTAAACAACCTCTGCCAGAGCAGCCTCCCTCCTGCTTTAGCCTCCCCTTCCAGGCAGGCCAGACAGCTCTTGTTGAGTTGCCACTCTGTGTCCTCTGCCCACCCAAGGACCGTGTTTGATCCCAGGCAGCCTCTCTGCCCCGTCTCAGAGCCTGCTCTCAGAGAATACTCTGGCAGAGTGTTTCCAACAGTCCTAAAGAAGTGTGAATTTTGGACAACAAATGAAACCTCTGCACACTGAAAACCTCAGCTCTTCAAAGGTGCCCTAAGTTGGACATCCAATGTCACCAGCCCTCCAAGGATGTTGTTTTGTAGAGAGGGCAAGTTCCATGAGATGCTTGAGGAAGCACAGAGAAAAGCTGAGCTATTCCTACCCCTGCTCGCTACCTACACTCTTTCCAAATGATATTAATGATGCCAAAGATCATGATTTTCTACCAATTTAATGAAAACAAATCTGCTGACAGGATATCTAAGTGTACTTCAGATGCACATGGCTGGTGGCCTTGGCCAAACCTTAGAGGAGCAATTACCTCTCCCACAAACAAATCAAAAGCCTTGAGAACAAGAAGTGCTTTGCTCAAAGCATGTGTCAGAAAGTGAGACTGGCAATGCCAGCTGATCTGCACACATTCAGCATATGCTAAAACCAGGTTACTGCTCATGTAAAGGCAGAAAGCATGTTCCTGACCACAGGGCTGCTCTCAGTGGGAAGCTCTAACATTTCAGGTGGCTGGATAGCAAAACAAAGCCCCTTAAACACTTACCATAATCTTCATGCCTTTTTGTTTTCTTCCTTCTGATACAATAAATTAGACAAATCACAGAGATGACAAAGAACAATGCACCTCCTGCTATGCTTAAGATGAGATAAAAGTCCAGCTTGCCTAGTAAAGAGGATGAAAGAGGATGTTAGATGGAGAGAAATAACTTGCACAAGATCTACTTAGAATTCTGTATTTTCTTCCATTGACTCTAAAGCCAGACCAGTACATATGCCATCCTTTGCCTTTTCCCTGTACACAGCAGAAAGCTGAGAATTCTGATTGCTCCCTGATGGATTCAAGTTCTGCAGAAAATTGAATCCAGAGCATTTATGTGTGCCAGCTCACTGTATTTAAACTACCACCTGTTTTAGTTGCCAGTGTTACACCAAGGTGTATTTTACTATTTCTGTTCCTGTTTCGCTGAATGCAAGAGGAGCCCAGGCAGATTCATATATAATTCCACTTCCATGAAAAGTTGGCTGGGCTGAAGCCCACCTGAAATGTACCTTGCCTGTAAAGGTCAAAATTCAAGATGATTTGCCTCAAATGCAGGACCAAGGGTTCACAGAGGGTAGCAAGGTTAAAAGGAGGTTTGACTCCAAGATGAGGGGTTTTTTATCTACTGTGGAGCTGGCAGAGTCCTGCCACTACACAGAAAAGTTTGAGAGGTATTTAGTTTGGGTAGGAAGAGTAGTGCTACACAGTTTTAGGGGGGGTTTGGTGTCTGAGAAATGCTATATTTGTACCTTCAAGATCATTGGTATTTCTCTGTTAATGATGTGGAAAAAAATAAAACAAAACAAACAAAAAAAACCTCCCCCAGCCAACTCACCCTTTCTCAAAGGCGAGAAAAAGTGAAATCAAAGTTATTTAGACAATGGCTTATGTCTGTCTATAGCAGCAGTGCAGGCTTGCCTGGCTTGTGTCCTGGCATGGGCAGCTTCTGCCAGCATTTCCTCATCCAGACAAGGTGTTTGGGATAGTTTGCCCTGCCTTAAACAGACCTAGTCCAGCAGCACACTTTCAAACCTGGGTCCAAAGTCCATGCCACATCCTGCTTGCCCCTTCCCAATGCTAGCACCAATGGAACTGTGCAGTCCATCAGGTCAGGCAGCAGCCAAAAAATACATTGTTTGGCTATTTTTGAAATCAGGAGAATTCCTTAGGAGGCAAAAGCTGCACAGGACAGCAGAGGCCATCCTGTCCCTCAGCTCTTTGCCCTTCAGTCAGCCTCAACAGACCTGGGATCATTTCAGTAAAGCCTTAAGGCTTGCTCCCTCCCTTCTCACCTCATGTGCTCTTTTAAACTTGGACTTTCCCTAAATTCACCATGGCAAAGAGAGGTAAAAACTGGAAATACTGAGCCAGCTCTTGTGAGCCCCTCCCCACTTTCCACCAGCAACCTAGAGCAACCTAGTGCAAGCAGAGCACTCATGGTTGGGTGGGATGAACCCAAGCTCCACAAATTCAAGGAGTTTTCCCCAGTCCTTGCACTAGAATTCTGAACTTTGACCTGAACACCACACCCAGTGTCATACCAGTACAATCTGTCCTTTGTTTGTGCCTTAACTTCCAAAACTTTTACGTGGGAGAGCGGGGAGATGACACACATGATGACTTCTTCTGCCTACTGAATCACTTTCAGCATGACTCTGCCCATTTAAAATGCAATTTTAATTCAGTCCTCTTGCTGCATCTGTGGTTTAGGAAGATGAGGCTTCAGGTGAATAGGAAAACCATGATACATTTGAGCCATGCTTCTCTGACCCATGTCACCCCAAAGCAAAATTCTCCATAACTTCTCCCCTGATTTCTAGCTGGAGAGTCCAAGCAGCTTATTTTTCCCCTTGTGAGAGCACTCATCCACATCCATGGGTAGCAGGCAACCATCACATTCATAGATATGACTATGGGGAGGAGAAGAACACAAAGGAATTTCCCACAGGAGAAAGGGAGGAGCAAAACCCCCACTCACATCTCGGCTTGGCCACCCTGCCATTAGAGTAGGGATGCCTTAAGGGTAAGCAGTGGGGCTGCCAGCAGCAGGATGGGGAGCAGGGAGATATGGCAAGGCTGGAGAATGCCAGGCAGAAAGCATGACTTGCATCCTGGCTACCACAGCAGCATCAGCTCCCAAAAACCCTGCTGGAATCAGACTCACAGTACTGGATATTGGGATCTCTGTGCCCCTGGTGCCCAGACCAGTCCTAAAGATGTGTGCAACTGCATCAGGCTGCGTGCTCTACCCTAGCACATGCTGATGATAAAGATTTCCTACCTGAGCACTTGATTACTTTTTCAGTCTTTTTTTCACTGAATTTGTTCTTAGCAACACATCTGAACATCCCAGATTTCCGCCCCTCCCATTCCAGCTTTGTTGTGTTCTTTTGGATCTTTCTGCCATTGGGTTGAGTCAGTTCTATTATAAAGGCTTCATCCTTGGTCTTCTGTTTCACTTCACACTTGACAAATGCAGTTTCATTCCTGCATTCAGCACTGAGGATTGGCTGAAGGACAGGGTCTGAAAAAGAAGGGAAGGAACACACAGGTGCGACATGGTTTCTCCTTTTGAAAGCCTCCATTATTAAGCAGAACAGAGAATTAACCCCAAATCACCAGCTAACAAGATCACAGGAGAACTAAGAGCAAATTAGAGCTCTACTACAGAAGTAACAAGGCAATAATAAAGAAAATGCAGTGCAGTAGCCTACACAGTTGGCCCAGTAAAGCAGAGCTGGACGCCAGTCAGGTGAGGGGAGGAAGCTCAGTCTTCAGGTGGATGGGAGGAATTCAGAGCCACAGTCCCCTCCAGCTCTGGACCCTGTGTTTTGGTACAAGGGAAGTTGTCCCTGTTCTGCCTGTGCCCTTCAGATGAGATTTTCTCTAAAGCAGGAAAAACTACGAGGAGCTACTTATGATGCTCTGTGTGCTACCAACAGCACTCAGCTGGCACGACAGCACAGCATGGAAGCCCATCAACCCAGAATGGAATACACAAAACAGGCACTTCAGCTGTCAGTGAGGTTATGCCAGACAAAACTGATTTCTCTCTCTTCTTATGCCCTGCAAACAACTAGCTCCCTTTTGGTTCCAGTTTCTTTATCACTGGTGGCACTGAAAGAGACAGAAAAGCCTGCAGGGTTTTCCTCAAGTAAGGGCAACTGGCAGGGACAGCAAATGCAAAAAACTTATTTCTACCATTAAGACCAGATAAACAAAAACATGCCAGTGCCACCTCTCGTTTCAGTGCAAGGCATAGAGACCATAAATTCTAGAGCAAATAAGGGCTGCTCGTAGCACACGCAGTCAAGGTTCACAGCACGACATCTGCAGCCACCCTTTCCTTGTGAAGCCCACTCCTCTTCTGCAAACTGCAGCCTGTCATTCAGGGGAACATCCCAGTGGGAAACACACCAGTCCAGACTCTGGTGATGGAGTTGTGTGAAGATATCATCAAGACTATATATTTTTTTAACAACTTTTTTTTCAGCCTTAGTAACAAAGGGCCAGCCTGGCTGACAAATTATTCTAGCACCCAACAGCTGCTACAGGACTTCCAAAACAGTGTGTCAGAGGTTGTGCAACCTCTCTGCTGCACAGCAGAGGAAATGATGCAGCACACAGCTGGGCTGGAACATTAACCTTGACCTGAAACAAGGACACCCCAGTGACAGTTCAGTGGCTTAAAACATGAGCAAGAAGCATCAGGCCCCGATGACGTCCAGAATCTGGTTACAGTACTGGTTTCCAAAGCGGTGACACACCCTCACTGCCCAGCAGCACGTTAGACATGGGGCCTACATTTGCACAGAAACCCTGCTAAAACCATCCCAGCTGTCACTGCTGCCTCAATAAGGCATCATTTCTGTAATCCCAGCTGGTGTCCACAAACTCAAGGGGTTGGCAAAGATGTGCATGCTGACTGAAGAAAGACGGAACAAAACCATCCTCTTATTGTGGAAAAAAACCATGCTGTCCTACAGCTTAGAGGTCAGCTCACAGGTAGAAACCTGATGGCTGACAAACAGGGGAGCCTGAAAGAAGCCAGGGATTTGAGGCCATCAACAGGAGTAAGAGAAGAGAGAAGAGAGGTAGAGTGCTGTCAGTGGCAGGAGGAAAAAGTACGCCCAACAGAAATCCTCCCACTCCAAATCAGAAGGGAGGGCACCGAGTAGGAAAGGCTGTAGGAGAGAGAAGAGAATACCAAATCTTGTTCAGCTGTGCTGGGGATGGTATGGGAAAAGCAACAGCTCACCCCCAACAAGCAAGGTTATATTTTCTTCTGCCTTCAGTTTTCCATCCGGCTGATAAATCATCACCGTGTAGTTCCCACCGTCCTCTTTCACCAGGCGCTGGATTTGCAGAGTCCCATTTCGCAGCATCACACACCTGCACCCGTCCTTGTTCACAAAGTGCCTGGTTTTGTTATTTTTGACCTGAATCATCCTTTGCCCATCTCTCTTCCATATTACCTCAAAGATGCTCCCAGGAGCAGTGAAGCTGAGAAGAGCTGTCTCATTCACTGCCTTGTACATCAAGCTGGTGCTGGAGCCTGTTGAGGGAAGCACAGCCAGCCCATTAATCGTCTCCAGCAGTCCCTGCTGCTGTGCTCAGCAGCCACAGCAGCCACCCAAAAGGTTGTCATTTGCTATGCCTCCCCCTTCCTGAGCTGCCTAAGCCTCTCTGCTTTTCTGATGCTGCCTTCTGCCCCTGCTCCGAAGCACTTCTTGATTGTTCATTAGATAAAATGCCAGCATCCAGTTTAATTCTGAGAGGAAAGAAAGCCAAGAGTCCAGCTTCCAAAAGCTGAATTTATACTCTGGTTGACTTACTTGGAGTGACACTGGATGCCAAGACTCATGGCCACCCATTCACTTAACCATGAACTTAGCCCTTCCTGAAAAGGAGATCACTCCAGCATTTTGCACGTGGCACAGGTTGGTACCCAGAGGGCCCATCACTGCAAAAATTACTGCAGACAGCAAAAACAGTCATGCCCCTGGACAGCAGAATCATTTCAGGAACCACAGTGATAGCAATAATGATAATAATAGTAGCCCATGTTAAGCAGTGAGTGAGTGTAAGGCACTGAACTGGAGGCAGACCCACTGCAATGCCTCCTCCTCTCCCATCCCAGGCACCCTGCCCCACAGGAATGTATCCACTTAATTTTCCTAGCACAAGATCCCAATGGGAAAGTAAGGCAGGGAAAAACAGTGACCAGCATCGTGCAAACTGAGGGGGTGCAGGAGACATTACAAGAAGAGCAATTGCCAAAAAAAAAAAAAAATCTTTTCTCTTCCTTTGATTCCAGATCCCTTCTCCAGAACAGCTAAGAGTAGGAGCTTCCCAAAGTTGGTATCGGGACTGGGCACAGCACCTGAGCATGGGGCTGCCAAAGGGGATATTCAGAAAAGCCAAGGCTACTAAACACCCACCATGTTTCCCCCAGTGGGGATGACGCTCTCCTGGAGCAGTGCCCGGCTGCTCTGCCCACTCCCCTCCAGGCTGCTTCAGCCACAGCCTTTGCAGGCCCCACCTCTGGTGAGCCAGGGCTTGGGAAACTTAGCTGGGAGGTCATTTCAAGTGAGGGACTGTCCCCAGCCCCGTGGCAGGAGGACAGCCTGCAGGAGGAGGTGGAAATCTGCGTGCAAGTGTCGGGTGGGATAAGCTCACTGACACCCAAACGCACGCGCTCAGAGCCACAGCTTATTTCATTTGTCATTTTCTTGGGCTCATTCCTCCTCAATTTACAGGGTGAAGCCAATCAGCAGGAGGAGATTTGCCTTCCCATCACCACACAGAGCTGATTCTGCTCTAATTTTGTATATTTCAAGCACTTTTTTCCCACAGAGAGAAAAACTGTGTTTATGCATATTTATATTACAGTCCTTCACTCCTTGTATCTGGGATAATGATAAATGGCATCACAGAGGGGAAACTGAAATCCAGTGGCTATTTCATTAAACTAACAATATTAGAGATAATCAGAGAACTAAAATAGGCTGCCTCTGCAACAAGAACATTAATGCTGTAGTGCTTCTGGCAATTCTCTAAATTCTCACCTCTAAAGAGAGGTTGTTCTTTCAGCACTGCCTTTCTTACAAGCTATTTGACATATCTAATGAAATATCCTGGAATGAAGCTATCAACTAAACAGCCTTGGAAGCAGCTATGCCCCACACAGATGACACTACGTATTATACCCAGATATTTGAATTCTGGTATTTGTTTCTGCTCAGTCCTGAACAAGTATTTAGAGATGGTAATAGTATTTCTGGGCATAACAGAAACTACTTACATTTTCTCTCTGAAAGTAAAGAAAAACAGTAATCTGAGTTTTAAAGGATAATTCAATGGCATCTCTGTGGACCACCTAAATGTTGATTTGATCTCTGTAGTCTTTCTCCTGGAAAGCTGAGTGTCCCACACATGTGATACTAAAAATCTGTTCAGCTAATGAAACAACATTTCTGCTAAAAATGCCAAATAAAATGTGCTCCAAGGGGCAGAAAGATCTTAAGTGAGAGCCTACAGCTCACTCCCAGTCACAAGAAAGAGTTAAAAGAAAAAGCTCCCATAGTAACTTTAGCAAAGGAAGGAAGTCTCTGAAACAATTTTCCAATCAAGGGAATAATCCTCATTTCTGCTGGGGAAGATGTTTTATGGATTATGTACATTTAAAAAAAAAATCATTATTTATCTATTAATTTTGTTCTGAAGGAAAAGCAAAGCATTAAACAAACATACATGCAATCTTAGTGGAATGAAAGAGGGGGAAAGAAATTATGCATGCTTGTATTGTCTCCATCTCTTAAAACCTTCTCTAATCTATGAGTTAACACCTTAATTAAGTTTTTAGATTAATATTTTAAAAAATAATGAGAACAATAGTATGCAAAATATAAAAGATACATGCAGTTGCTTGCTGTTTTCACATCTTAGACTTCAACTCCACTGAAGACACTGAAATATATCACTCTGTTAATATTTATGGAAGAATATAAATTGCATTTTCAAAAGATTTGCACATCTTTGATAAGAAAAGGAAATTACATGAGATAATGCACAGTGAACTGGATCTGTAATGTAGTACAAGCTACCTCGAGGGCAGAAAGCAAATTGCATGCTGACATTTCTCATTATACATGTGTCAAATTAAGGCTCATTAACTTAAAACCAAAACTCTTTACAGCTTATTATTGTAACTGGAATAGGAAACTCAGGTCCTGCCCTCCCCCTGGCTGAAAATTAAATCAAATAATAATAGCAATAACCCAGCTGTCTTCACTCATTGGAAAAGTGGAACAAGTTTCTTAGCAGCAGCAGCCCACCAAGTTGTAAATGCTTTAAAATGCAATTTTAACATCAGCCCAAAAGAGCAAAAAACAGTAAGAAAAACTCACATTTTACACCGGGAAATAAAAGCAGCAAGCACTTGACTAGGAAAATCCTCCTAAAGTTCATTTTCAGGGTCAAAAAAAATCCAGTGTTGCCTGGTCTAATGACAGGTCCTGGCAGGTGAGAGGATTTTCTGCTGTGAGCAGGCAGTGATGGGACATGCCCCCGGCACAGCCCTCGTGCCCTCCTCCCCTCCTCCAGCACTTCTCATTTCTAGCACAGGCGGAAATAAGTCTCAACAGGGTGCTTTGTTAGCATGGAGGCACCATGCAGACACAAAGAAAACGGGCACTAAAATGCAGGAATGCCCTGGAGGTTTGTCCACCCAGCTGGAGGGCCAGATGGGGCCCTTGTCCTCCTCAAAAACCCAAAGAGCTCAGCTCCAGCACCCACAAGCCACCAACCTCGTTGGGAGGGATGCAGTTTTTGGGTGGGGGAGTGATGGGAATGCTAATTCTCCCCCAGAGCCTCAGCAGCAGCAAGGGGACAGCAAGCCCAGGACCCGCAGTGAGGAGCAGGTGGCTGTTGGAAAACACTTAGGAAGGAGGCACGTTTCCCTTGGAAACCATCAGGATCAGCTTTGCATCAACATCTGGTGCATGAGGGGCTGGCCAGAGCCACAGAGGCATCCTGCAGCCAGGGCCAGCAGTTTGGGCAAGCTGGGAGAGGGATGAGCGTGGAAGGGGGTGAGAAGGCTGCCTTGATCTAGCCACAAACCAGCCCTGAAACTGGCTGGTGTGGGAAAGGCAGCAAGGAAAGAAGCTCTGAGGAGGCACGGGAGCTTAGATCCAAAAGCATGTGAGAAGCTAATAAAGTCTTCATTCCTGATTCCAATAGGAAACAGATGGACTGGTGAGGATTTTGAATCTTATCCTCACCAGCATAATTCCTCTGCTGCAGTAGCCACTGAAATCTTCCAGCTTTTCATCACAGATGTAGGCCAAGAAAGAGGACAAAAGAAAATCTGTGGCACTAGAAATGTACAGTATTAGGTAAATCTTTCTTGTTCATTCATGTCATTCCTCTTTCTTGAAATTGAAGGAAAGTCTTGTAAGACACCTCCCTTCTCCAGATTAATAATTTTTAACTGGCACAAATGAGGTAGAAAACACTCCTTGCAGGAAAACCTAGCTTTCTTCCTTCTTTCTGCTCTTGTTTCCTTACAAAGAATGCACACACAAAAGGAGAGAGGAAGCAACAGCAGCAAGATCACACTTCTGTGCCTGACCTCCACCCTCTGCAGCAAAAAACAAGCTGAGGGCAGGGGCTGTCACACCCAGATGTGTCCTCAGCCAAGCAAGCTGTGTTGAACTCTTGGACACGTCTGCTTCCAGCCCAAGCACCTAAAGAAATCTGGGAAAAGGCAGCAACCCCCATTTCTCCTCAGTTTTTTGGTAGTTTTTTGCTGGGTCCATCAAGCAGAGCAGAGGGAGGCCCAGCATGCTGAAACCACTGCCCACACTCTGCTCAGCTTTGTCTCCCTTCTTCTTCAGGGCAGCAACACTCAAAGTCACCACCAGGGCTTCCAGGGTAGTCCTGCAGGCTGTCTGATGGCTGGCACTGCCAGCTGCTGGGGTGGGGATTGCAAATGGAAAAACGTGTGAAGGTGAGAGAGAGAGAAGACAAGTAAAGCTCCACAGTGGTGTAAAAGAATTCCCTGTATTCACAATGAAAGGCCACTACTTCCAGTTCATCAGTTTGGCATGCCCACGTGCCACACACAGCCTGCTAAACTCCCAGGTGAAATGGGTCAGACCAGAAGCCCCTACGGTCCAGCAGACCAAACATCCTGGTTTCTGTTAGAGCAACAGGTCAGCAGGAGCAAGAAACCATTCCTAAAGGATTTTTAAAGTCTGTTCCAAAATGAACTTACTGTGAGCAGTGAAGAAGAACTTGAGGGAAGGGGTGAGGGCTCGATGGCTGGTGTCCCATGTTCTCTGGAAATCACAGAAGTGACATCAGGCCTTGGTATTCCTGAGCACTTGGTGCACGTGCACAGACTCCCCTTGCTTAGAGATTTAGTGTAACAAAAGCCAAAAGCACAGCCAGACCTGCAAAGAGGCACATCACTCACCTGTCACAAGGATTCCCCATGAGATCCCAGCACGTGCATGGTCCGTCCCAAAAGCAGCCCCTTTGCTAACCAGCACCAGAAACCTCCTGCACCATCAGACCCAGCTGGACAAAGACAAAGCAACCCATGTCTCAAAGCAGCTCAGTCTTCCTGCCAGGTGAGAAGTGGGGAAATGTCAGTATTCTGCCAGCTTTACCCTTCCTCTCTCAAGGAAGACAATGCCATGCTGCCGTCCTGACTGGGCTTTGATTCCCATTTTAGAAGAAAGAAGGGAGTTTTTGGATGTTAGTTGGAAGGAAGCACTATAAGTTGTTGCACTGATGTCTCTGTTTTCCCTTCAAGGAGATCCCCAAGAGAAGGCATTAAGGTGAAGGGGTCTGGAGGTATCTCTGGAAAGCTCTGTGGCTGCTGCCACAGAGGAGCTCTGGAAGCCAGCATGTACCTTCAGAAATGTGACATGGGATAAACATCCTGAAAGCTGCTACAGCAGAGAGCACTGGCAGAGCAGCCCCTGCAGCAGGCAGAGATGCCCTCCAGGGCAGAGGGACGGGCACAGAGAGAGCTGTGTGTGGCCACAGCCCAGGCACTGACCCAAGCTGAGCTGGGCAGAACCAGGGGAACTCTGCCAGCCTGTCAGCAGCAGAGCTCTCACACTCTCCTGCTCGCTGCAGACACTCTCTCTCCTCACCTCACACAGGAAGCAACACCACTCCATTAAACAAAGCCAGCTAGAACACCAGGGCACTGATAGAAAAGTAGATGTCTCCTAGCACAGTGGTGCTAGGAGATTCCCTTAGCATCGAGCTAAGGATGCTTGAGCCCTGTTCAGCAGCTGTTCAGCCCATTGTGCATTGCTCCACACCCCCATCCTCTGACGCCCAGGAGCAGAGGACTGAGCACAGCCACAGCAATGGGCTGTGTCTTTGCACATCTTTGCTCTCTCTCTCTCTCTCTCTCTCTCTGTGGCATTGTTTCCACTGTAGAAGCCACAAGGCACTGCATTCGTACACATTTGCTTTTGTGGCTTGCTCTTTCCTTTACACTTCTGCTCTTTGTAAGACAGTACTGAGTTGCCTCACAGGGAATGTAAGTATCATACCCACACTTCCTTGTAAAGGTGACAGAGCCCCCCACATCTGAAGGCAACATCTTAAGAGACAATATGCAGCTGTTCCCAGCTTGGTGATGAACCAATAAACATTCATGCCTGAGGCTTATTTAAAAAAAAAAAAAAAAAAAA
>VXAC01006995.1:302845-327629 GCA_013399225.1 Rhipidura dahli
AAAAAAGAGAGAGAGAACAAGAAGAAAAAAAAAAATCACTATTTGATCTACTGGAAAAGAAAGACTACAAATACACTTAGCATGCTTTTCTCGGAAAAGTACCCTTGTAGCCCTTCTGATAGTTTGTGCCACCTTCTCTGGTATGAAACTTAGCTAATAGCAAGTGGTATTAGTGTGTGAGTCAGACATCCTGCACTAAGCATCACTCAAGCCTTCGCATCTCTAAATTTCTCACAAAGACAGGCCCTTGATGAGGCACAGTGTGTGCCTCAAATCACAAAATGTGATTTTGATTGCAATGTCAGATGGGTAATATGTGGAGGGGGAGCTTTGGGGAAGGGCAACTTTACTCTTCTAAGATCTTCTGAGTTTATACCCTGGCCAGGAAGAATAACAGCTGGGCTCCATCTGGGTTGCCCTGGATGGCAGCTGAGGGCTTCCTGATGGCACATTCCCCTTCATTGTAGCTTTTTACAAAGCAGGAGGAATTGTGGGCAGTGGCTGGAGCACGGAAGAAGCAAAGTCAGCCCTGTCAAGTGGAGTTTCCCCTGCGCTATGAAGTGCCAGGGAACTGCTGGGTCCCACATTGAGTTTCAGCCATTTGGCTGATGAAGGACACACTCTGCCTCCTCCTCACTTCTGCCTCGCTTCTGTCAAGAAAGGAAAAACTCCAACTTGAATGAAGTGGCACAAATACGTAGAACAATAACTCAAAAGAGAGCTTTAACCAAGGGATGCTTACTCAGTGCCTCAGGGTCAACCAAGAGCCCTGTGTTGCCTGCACACAATGGAAATATTCCAGAAACAGTGACACACACACAGACCCACACTACTGATACTGAAATAGTTATCTGCACTAACTTTTTATCCTTCTCTACAGAAAGGTAAATGAAAGTTTTCAAACCATGAATCATGCAGAAGAGTCCTTAGCTGATTATTTGAAGAGACATGATTCCCCTTTGATATCCATAATCCCATGCAGAATAGGTAGAAGGGATCCACAAAGACCAGCAAGTTCAATTCCCATCCCTGCATAGGAGAGCCCCAAGAACCACACCATGTGCCTGACAGAAACATCCAAACAACTCTTCACCTCAGACAGACTCAGCACTGTGACCACTTCCCTGGTGAGCCCATTCCAGCTCCCCAGAAAGCCCTGGGAGCAGGGACTTTTCCTGATATCTAACCTAATCCCCAGCCCAACACAGCTTCGTGCCACTAAACCTTTAGCCCCGGGTGCTCTCTCTCAGACTCATTTTCTTCTTTTCCACCTGTAAGCATGTGTCAACAGCCAAACCTCTCAAAACCCACCCTTTATTTGTGGTCTGAAGGAACATAACCCCCTCAGACGGAGCAGTGTGACAATCTGTGCTTCACAGCAATGACTGAGGCGAGAGCAGATGGCAGCATCCCATCAGTTATCCTTGCAGATGGTGCACTTCAGTCTTGCTGACGTTTTCCATCATCTACAAGGTTCCTAGATTTAGGATCTAACTTTCAGCATTCTTATTCTTGTAAATCCAGTGGCATTGCCACTGCTGCACAAGGTGTTGGCTTGCTGGCATGCTGCAATCAATCTGTCTTATACCAGAAGCCAGATTAATGACCAGAAAAGCCTCTTCCAGTCTCAGCAGTGGTAAATAAATACAGAGACCTGTATGAACTACAGTGTGCCATTTCATCACCTGAGAGTGGCTGGACTAGCTACCTGAGAAAGACAATAGGAGAACAGCTGCTCCTAGAAATACATTCAGGAAAGACAAGTTGTTGCTACCATCTAAGCAATCTTTTGGACAAGGCCTGACAGTCCCCAGAAACCATCAGCTTAACAAATGCATGCACACCTGGTGTACTGTACAATATTTTATTCTGTTATGGGGTTATAAATTCAGAGAGCAGTGAGGGGCAGCTGGAAATGGGTAGGAGGGAGGCTGAGAAGTGATCCAGGAGACTGAGCACAAACAGCTGGGTAATACATTTCAGTACTAAGCACATTTATTCCTAGGAGTGGCCCTGAATGGCCTTTATACATTTCCCACGCACAAAAGGAAGTCTTCCCTTCAAATGCAAGACTTTGTTGGTATTTTTCCTGCTAGTGCAGCCCCTGGGAGGCATGTATGTGGGCATAAAATGTTTCTTCTACGAAAAGACCCTGCATAAGCCTCTCTGAAGCATCACTGGGGATCCTGAAAGTGCCTGTAGTTTATTTATTAGACAGTGGATGTGTGAAAGCAAAACAAAAGGCCCACTATATGGCTCTTTAAATATGTATGAAGAGGTTAGGCCCTTATTACTGCGAAATTAAGATGTAAATTTCTCAGAAACATCTGAATGACCTGTCAGCACAGTCTTGCTGCTGCTCTCTGAAGCAAGGAGAAGTGTCCTGGCATCTTTCACACCACTTACACAGATGCTTTTTGGACCATGTGCACCTGGGGCTACGACATTCAGTGAAAATACAAGTCCTTTCCTGCTCAGTGCAGATCCTGACTTTGCAGCTGAGTTTCCTCTGCTTCTTCTTCTTCTCTGGTCCTACAACTTTCCTGTGCCCTGTGAGTCTGGTTTTGGCCTCTCTGCTGTTTGTCTGTTCCTACATTTAAATGCCTCACCTCACCTAGTCCTGCCAGGTAGCAGCCTCAGTGTGCAGGGACAACAGAGTGGCAGGATGGGCTCAGCTGTGGGGCCAACACCCCACATGTGCAGCAGGAACCTCAGTACAAAAACAGGTATCTACTTTCCTCTTATGCTGAGGTGTTTAACCATCGGGGCTTTTTAAGGCAGATGAGATGAAATTCACAGCAGTGTTGACTCCTACTGATTTTCTCTCCAGCAAAGAAGGGCCTTTTCATCTGCATCTGGTTCTCTAGAGAAAGCTATAGACAGATCTTTGTATTGGCCGGAAAACAAAGCTTCAAACTCTCAACAAAAGGCAGGGAAACAAAACTCCTTATCTGACTAAACCATCTGAAGAAAAAGAGTCCCAAACTCTCAACAGCTGGGCAGAAAGATGTACGAAGAGAAGCTGAAGTTGCACAGCTTTCACCGTGACCTCCTATGGCAGCAAGAGAAATCCTGACCCAGCTCGTGCACAGGAAGGAAAGAGAGCTGGCACATTCTTACCTCTATTCAGAGTACCTAAAATGCTGGCTGGAGTCCTGCTTTCCATCACCCTTCTCCCATCTCATCTAGCAAAACCCATTCCAGAAAGTGACATCAGGGTAAAAATGCTGGAAAGGGTTTGCTAGAATAAGGAGTCGGGGGAAGAAGAAAGCTTATTTCCTGTTTGCTGCTATCAGATTTGGGGTTACCCCTTCTTGGGTTTATCAAAATTAGCACAGCACAGTGTCTGCAAATGGCTCAGGAGAAAGACAGAGAGGAGTGAGGAGTCCTGAGGGGCTCAGGGGGCTGTGATCTACCACCAGCAGAGGAGTGCATCTGTCTGGGGAACACGGTCTGTGAGAAATGTCAGGGAGAGCAGGCGTGAGGAGAAAGCAACAGCAGCTGCATCTTCCTGGAGGACAACATTTCATACTGCCTGAAGAGTCTGCAGGATGATGGAGGACAGACCTTGACTGAGATCCCTGCAGCCTCCCCACCTATTTAAGGGAAGAAGAAGCATCTCTGTCTGCCATTACTCACCACCACTTCTGTACTCTCAGTCATTAAGCCCATGCCCTTTCTTCCCTTTGGATCCTGCACAGCAATCACTCTATCTGCATCATCATCCCCTTCTTCTTTCTGTCCTGGCACAGTTCCTCCTGGCACGGCAGAGACAGCAGCACCAGAGGCTGTCCCAGCCAGCAGTGCTCCTGCTCCTGGCTCCATGTGCCCCCTCGGGAAAGCCTCCACCAACTTCTCCAGGTGGCTCGAGGTGAATGCCCCTTCACACATATCTCTGAATCCCAAATTCCCTCACCACAGGTTTGCCTGTTGTTTCAGAGGAGAAATCTGATGCCTATTGCTCTGTGATTGAAAGCTTTCACAGGAGTGCAACCCCAACTCTTAGTGCTCTTTGCTTCAAGTCATCCTGTCAATGTCACTACTGCAATTCTCTTCATGCAGACAAATACATCATCACAAGATCTTTTTCTTTCTTTTTTATTTTGCTTGTTTGAAGACATCTTGTTACATGGCTTCTCAGTATTAAAAAAGAAAAAGAGAAAGCTTTTAAAACTGCTTCACTCCTTAGTTTTGGGAAAATATGTTTTGCCCTCAAAGAGGAAGTTGTATAAACCAAAGATGAGACAGCAGTGCTGGCTGGAGGATAGGCACCCAGCTGTATTTCTTTATTCCATTTGCATATGATATGGGAGTAGACAATAATTCTCTCTAATGTACTGCATTTGCAATTCCAAAAGATTTGCTGAAAACTGGCTCCAAGTAATTCTTGGTCCGTAATGCATCTAGTTTCTGTAGTATTAGACAATACTGAAACTATCAGTAGCCATCATCAGTTTAAAAATTCAGCATAGAGTTTCCAGTAGTAACTATATTTATATTAGCCATAAAACACACACTTTAGACTACAGCCCCATTCAGTATTTTATCATGGATATTGGCTAAGTGTGACACAGAATATGCTAACCAGAAAAATGGATCAATTTAAAAATAAGCTGACATTGGCCAGCCATATTTTCTACCCCTGCAGATGGGAACTTTCCTTACATTAGTGTTTGGCACAATGAGCACAGTACAGATGTGCCAGGTACACAAACTTGCAAGCAAAATGAATGACTTTAGAAAGTCAGGTTCCTGCTGACCTCATGGCTGATGGAAGAGTGGGGGAACCTCAGGGAATAGAAGCTGCTTGGGGCTGAAATCCCACCTCAGGCAGGGAATATCTTCATGAAGGTGACAATGATGCCATCAGCATGCAGAGGCAGAACTGCTCTGTGCCCTTCACATGCCACTGGAATGTACTCCCTCTCCAGCTCAGGGGTTTAGCCCTGAACTGTTCTCTAGGGTGGGCTTCTCTGTGGCCCCACACCAACTCTCTCATCTTCCTGATCATTAGGAAGTCTGCTTTGGTACAGGCAGGGAACAGTTTCTTCAGACCCTATCAACACTCTGTGTCTCAGCCAGATTGCTTGGTGGTGACACAGAGGGCTGGAAGTGGGGTTGTCTCAGCCCCAGGGCTGACCAAGAGCTTCACTTCAGCCCTTCAGCCCCTCTGGAGCCACCAGTTCCAGGAGCACCATTCAAGGGAGAGCAGCCAGAAGGACTGCTGCACTTCCCCGTGGTCCTGCACAGCCCAAAGAAGTCTGCTAGGTGACCATACTAAAGTTAAATTAATCTTGATATAATTAACACAACACCTGCCAGCAGGGACCTGCAGTGCTAGGACACGGGGCAATGGCTTCAAACTGAAAGAGAGGAGGTTTAGGTTTGGTATCAGGAAGAAATTCTATTCTGTGAGGCTGGTGAGACCCAGGTGGCCCAGGAAAGCTGTGGCTGCCCCACCCCTGGAAGTGTTCAAGGCCAGGATGGATGGGGCTCTGAGAAACCTGAACTCGTGGAAGGTGTCCCTGCCCACGGCAGGGTGGTGGAATTAAATGAACTTTAAGCTCTCTTCCAACCCAAACCTTTCTATGTTTCTATGATTTGCTTGCTGGAAAAGTAGAAATATATTTAGAAGTGCTTAGGGCCTTCTAGGTTCTCAGTGAAGGCTCCCCAGCTGGCTCCAGCCACATCCTCTGTCTGAGAGATTAGTAATGTAATTTTGCAGAAAGGAAGTGCAATGTTTAGTCAGAACGAAACCAATGCAGGACGTGGTGGTTGTCAAAGGGCCCAGTGTCGGTCCCCACAGGGTGGTCATGGGTTTTCCCTGCCTGCTTTACAGCAGAGCACGAGAGGGGAGCATTGTATGTGCTCAGGGTGGTGAAGTGTAGGCAGGGTTTGGCTGCACCCAGGCACAGAGCAGCCTGGCAGAAGGAACAAGCAATATCCAAATACTAATCCAGGCTTCTACAATGGCACATCACGGAATTCTGCTTCTACCTCAGGCAGAAATGGATGATGCTGCCCTTCTTGCCCACTTGTGTCACCAGTTCTGTGTGTTTACCTATGGAAATCTGCAGGGCATCTGTCTCCTTCTCGCCTGCCAGTAATAATACCTACACTTTGGGTCTTACAGCACCACCAGAACCTGATGGTTCATTTTAAGGAAATGGTTTTAAATATATCTATCTGTGACAGTGCCTGCTACAGCTGAGTTACATATGAGCCTCTTGTTTGCTTGTTTTGAAATGAGCTGCAACAATTCATGAAAGGTGACATGAACTTACCACGTACATACCTAAAATCTAAATGGTTTTTTTTCAACTACACAGAGATTTCTATCAGGAGTTCACACAATCACTGCTTGCACCTCTCTTCAGTACAACAGAGGTTTCATTTGCTTTTGTAAACTGACCATTATCAGTTTTGTTTATCTGTCCTCAGACTCACCAACTTTACTCTGTTTTTGTTGTAGAGCTGAGAGTGACAGGGAGGGCTGGTCCTGCAGCTCCACACAAACTGCTGGCTCTGCTCCCGTGCTGGGCTCTGAGGGAGCACCCCAAGGGCCATATCCACAACCCTTGGGACATCAGGCACAGGAGCCTGTGGTAGAGGTTGAAAAACAGAGCACTGTTTCATTATTGGGATGTGAGAGCTTTTCTGACATGAGAAAAGCTTTTGTGGACATTAGTTCATCCTGAATGCTAAAAGAAATTTAAAGGGATCATTCCCCTTTCTCTGCTCACCATTCTTGCTTGCTTTTGCTTTCACTTTGATCTTAAGTCAAATAAGTTCATTCTCTGCTCTCCTTTCATGTCCATAAACTAAATGAATTACATGATGAAAAGGTTACATACTACATTTCATGTCAGTGGTTGCTTAGCACATGCCACAGGCAAACTCCTCTCTTCCCACCATGAAGGACTGACATGGATACAAATCTAAACCTCCATTCTGTGCAATACTATAAACCACTGGTGGGAGGATATCACTTCCCAAAACATCCACACTTCCCACAGGGCAGAGCTCCCCTTGTCCTGCCAGCACCTGATTAGCAGAGGGGTGGAAGCTGCACTACTCCCAGCCTTTCCCAGTCATGACCAGTGGCCAGAGAGGACAATGGCTGTCAGTCCCCATCACCTGGAAAGCACCAGCTCCCCAGAGGAGGCCAGAGGCACCTAGAGGCACCCTGACACCAAGGACTCTCTCAGCAGAGAGGGCAGGGCTGACATGGCACAGCCTCACTAAAGCCACCAGAAGCCCCGAGGAGGCAGCACAGGCATCTGTGATTTTGGTCAGGTTCCTGATAGCACCATGCACATCTGTACCCCGTTCCTCTGTCAGACCCAGGCTGGAAAGTGTCCCTGCCATTTCCTGGGAGATGCAGCACCATAGTCAGGCTGGAAAACACCTGCAAATTCAGGCAGATGGCTCCTCGGAGTGCTGGGGTCACAGGCTGCAGGACAGGATCACCCATGCCAAGGGACAAGTTATATGCCAGTGTCCTACAGCCTCTCCTGGGCTGACCTACAGATGAATGTCCTCTTGATCTCTGTGCCCTTGACCACCCAAGTCAGCTCTAGTCAGCAGTAACTTGTTATAACCTTTCCTTTATTTGGCTGTGTATGCATTTGAAAGCAAGCCTGTACTTCCTGTAAAAACCAGAAAGAGACAATCATTAAGTAACAAAGGTTAAGCATTTCCAAAACAAGGTAGAAAACAGATCTTTTTATTTGGAACAAAATGTATCACGGGGAAAAAGGAAAAAGGAAAGAAAGCCACCAAGAAAGAACAATAGCTGGACATGAACACAGAGTTAAAGGAAGAGCACAGGCTGCATCACTTCTCTCCTGACCTCACAGTAAGAGAAACTTTTGCCCCGTCGCTAAATGGCACTTTCATTGGTAAAGGAGAGAAAACCAGCCCCGGTTCAATCTCTCTCACAAAGACCTCTCGCATCTCAGACCCCCATCTCAACGGGGAAAATCCTTCCAGGACTGGGATTACAGCAATGGTGGTGTTCACAGCTGCTGGGCACCCCCAGGGCTGAGAGCAGGAAGGCAGCATTAGGACAAGCTGGAGCCGGGATGCCCCAGCCCAGCAGGACAAGGCTGGCCAGCTCTCTCACCCTCAGCACTGAAAGAAACACTGCCACCACACTGCCACCTTCCCCCGTGGTGCTCAGAGCGCTGTTCAGCCTTTGAAGCATGTGCTGGAGGTGACTGTCCCCTCCTGCCCCTGCCAGAAAGTGCAGAAGTGAAGCAAAGCTGACTGTCCCCCCACTTTGGTGACACTGGCCCGGTGACACAGTTCATCCAGCATTGTTGCTTCTGTGCTGCCACCCCGAGAGCTCTGTGTCACACTCTTGTCACTCAACTCACAGCCTTTGAGGAATGTTTATACTGAAAGGAGTTAGAACAGCACCGTAAGGAAAAGAATTATCACCTCCCTCTCACCGTGGAAAATCGGATTCCTTTTAAAGCAGAGGCAGGCTGAATCACCACCAACACAGCACACAAGATCCAAAGAGAGTCACAGGACAAAGAAACACCGAGAACAATCACCTATGGCTGGGTGTCACTGATGCAGAGCCTTGGCAAGTACACAGAGATGAAGGACTCCCAGGTAGGTGTGCAGCCTTCCCACCAGCTCCCTCGCCTGGGAGAGAAGCCTTGGGTTGAGTTTGGATTCTGCTGCTGGGGTGCTCGCAGCCCTCGTTGGATGGCATTCTCCAGGCATATCTTAAATCCATTTCCAAGGGATTCACAATGCCAGCACAATACAAAACAGGGACAAAATGACAAGGGAGGAGAGGAATGCAGTACATACCTTCCCATCCTTTTTGGTCCCAATCTGTACCATCTTTGCTTTTACTCTAGCATGCCTTTCTAGCCCAGCAGACTAATTTAACACCAACAACCCATTTAACACCTCACTCTGACTACTAAAATTGTCTTAAACAGTAAATACCTTGCTCTGGCAGCACATTCTGCAGCCCCTGGCAGCTTTGCTGGGACCCAGCTACCTGCTGCATGAGACAGTCCCTGCCCTCTCCTCACCACATCCTTCTTCTCTGCAGGTCTACCCCAGCTGCTCCACAGGCACACCTCCCCTGAGCAGAACAGCACATGCGTAGCAGCAAGACTTACCTAAGAGATTCTATAAATTGCTGCTGTCTGTGCAAATAACACAGCCCCGAACAAGCCTACATGCACAGGCAGATGGCCAGCTTCATCAGCTTGCAGCAGCTAAACCATCACACTAAAGGCACTAACGCTTGCACTGATAAACAATCTCAGCATTAAAGTCAAGGTTTCTGCCAAAATTGCAGCCCCAAGCCCCAGGCCCCCTCCTGCTGCAAGGCAAGCGAGCGAGTGCCAGCGCTGGCTCAGCTCAGGGGCAGTCCAAGCAGTTGGGTTCTGGTGAAATGTCACCTGTACCCTCTGTCCTTTGGGGCACCAAGAGGTGAGCAAAGCCAGAACCACCCTGGCTCTGCACATCTGCAAGTCAAATTTCAAGCCCCCACTGCTGCTCCTGCTCCAGGCTGTGAGAGGTGAGGGGCAAAGCACAGGGTCTAGAGCTCAGAGGAGTGACTCAGAGAAGCACCGGGCACAGCAGACGCCGAGCTGAGACCTCCTTTGAGCTTCCTTGGCAGGGCCTGGGAAAAAATGCCCTGAAGTCTCCCGAGAAAAGGCTTTCTCAGGAAATTTCTGGCAGGTCCTTGGTTTCTGCTTGGGACTGGCAGGCCACCTCAACCTGCCTGTAGTGCCTTTGCCCCTGGCTGGCAAAGACATGGCAAGGCATGGGATGGGCAGGGAACAGGAGGAGCCGCCCTCTCATTCCAGGCTGTGCCCCGGGGCTCCTTAGTGAGCCGCAGCTCTGTTATCAGGCAAAGCATCAAAGAGCTGCCCGGTTTTATTTGTTAGTGAACCTGTCGGGCCACGGCAGTGTGGCCTTAGAGCCACGTGTGTGCTTTTCTCTGTATTTTCTTTTTTCTTTTTAAATGAGGTTTGAAGGTCTGACACCTCACGTCTTTTCCCTGCTAACATTTTCCAGACACAAGGGACTATGGATGCAAAGGACAAGTGTGGAACAGCAAGCACGTCAGATCAGTCATCAGTTGGGTCCGGGAAACAGTCTGAGGCATCTTCCTGGCTTTCCATACCAGCTATGACCTCAGGATCTGGCATTTCCTCAGCTTCTACCTGCACTGGTAAGTTTTCTTCTGCCAGTGGCTGGGGCTCAGCGCCTTGACCCATCTGGGCAGCATCTGGAAAAGGGAGAAATGGTTTGTAAGTGCCCACACTATGGCTCAGCATCATGGACATTCTCCCCCTGGTCCCTAATGCTGCAGGCTACCAGATCCAGTCAGTCTCCTCACTCCAGGCATCTGCAAGTCAAATTTCAATTTTCTTTGTAACTACTCATTTACTGAGCTATCCATCATGCCTTAAGACACTTTGGTACCAAAGCTGTCTGGCCTCTTAGTACCAAACCTCTAGTACCAAAATATTAAAGCCAAATCTATTCACCTACATCTGAATAATTAAAGCTGGCTAAGAGCACACATTTAGTGTGTTCTCACCTACTTTCCACATGCACCTCTGCTTTTCACTTAATGGTAAAAAATTTAAATATGGGCTACTTTTTTAGTCAAACTTCTAATGTGTGAATTTTTCATTAAAAGCTCCACTCTTCAAGTATATTAATATTAAACAATGACCTGAAAGACTTTTTTTCCTCTCTCTCTCTTTCTTGCTGTATCTTCATGAGTAGCATTTAATATTTTGAAAGCAGAGCAAAGTGCATCCAAGGTTACACATAAAGCACAGCCGAGCTACAGGAGGCTGTGCACTGTACAGTGAAGGACACCAGAAATGGACACAGCAGTGCTGAGACAAGGCTGTGACCTCTGTAATGCTGCTCCAGTTCATGGCATCTCTGCTAAACCTCCTTCAGCTGATGATGGTGCATTACTAGGCAAGGCGTTGCCACCATTTGTGTTTGGGAAACAAAACTGAGGGAAAGATAATGCAAAAAAAATGGAGTATTAATATCAGGCACTTAAAGAACAGGAGATTTCTGAAGGGTTTTTATCACCGCACTCACTTGACCATATTGTGCTAAAGCTGTGGGGGTTTATGCTCGATTTCTTTGAAGAATTTAAAATGTGACCATATTCCCACTTTAGTCTCAATTTAAGAAAATACACAAGCCTCTGGCTTTGATGAGATTTAGCTGTGTTTACAGCTCAGCATATTGGTTCATGCTGTCCTGAAGATGACTGCTTACAAAAACAATGCCGATTTTTATAAAATATCACTGATGAGAAGGGGAGAGGGGTGAGAAAATTGAAGGAAAACTGCTGGGGGGAGTTTGGGGGAGGGGGGTTGCTGGTTTTGAGGTATGTGTTTTAGCTCAGGAGATACTGGAACAGACAGTCTGCAGCCTGCTGGCAGCACCCTCTGTGGGATGCTTGTGGGATGGCTGCCTCCACCTCTCATGGCATGAGTAGGGTACTGAAAAATACCCTGCTGCAACTCCTGGACAAGCTGCAGCACCTTCCCTGTGCTGGCATGTCCCAGGCCCCTCTCTGCTGTCATTTCCATCCCCACCAGCCACATACAAACACTGTGTCCCTCCTAAACAAGGTATCTGTCCAACTTCACACTGCTCACTGGACTTACCAGGCTTCAGAGGACGGTCAGTTTGGGCAGCTTGAGCCTCGACGCGGTCTCCATTGGGGGGACTCTTCATGCCTTCGCTGGACACCACTGACATTGTTAATCCATCATCCTTCTCCTCCTCTGTAAAACCAAAGCCAGGGACTTGAAGGAAGAGACCTCCCACGCTCCCAGCCTCGGCAGGTCTGCTGTGAGGCCAGACCCCCACCTCGTGTCTGCGTCCCCTCCTCACGCGGCGCTGGCTCCTCTCCCGGAGCAGACAGATGCCGAGAACAGAGGGCCACTGCCAACCTGCCAGAGACCAGCCTGGCCATGCTGGCAGGATCACAGCTTCAGGTGGCACAGGCAGATTGCTCTCAGGGACTGATGCTGACTGCCATCAGAAACCTTCAGGTCATTTCGGGATCACACCCAAATGAGGTTCAATAGTACTGTCCATAGGAGAAGTTTTGTTGTGGGTTTTTGTCTGGCCAGGAGCACATGGTGACAAGTATGAGGTGAATAAAGGAAAAGTGAGGTTTAATTCAAGACCCTGCTGGCCATAAGAGCTTCTGCTCCACCAGCTCAAGGGAGAACAGGCTGGAGGACAAGCAGCCACCCAGCTGAGACCAGTTTACACTAAGGCCACGTCAACTCCAGCCTGCAACAAACACAGTCCTCTCCAGCACTCATCCCCAGGGGGTCACAGCAGTCCCCACTCACCTGAAGGCACTGGGATGAACTTGTGTCTCCTCCTCATGCAGCAGCATATGGCTGCAGGCAGAGCCACCAGCAGGATAAGCACCCCTGCTGCACACCCTGCCAGGATGTAGATGAAGCCCGGGTACCGCAGCAGGTCTGCGAGAAGGACACAGCATTGTTAGGTACCGTGGTGGACAAGCTCCTTTCTCCCAGTGGGAGAAACCCAGCAGCCAGATTAGAGCATGTGGGCATCACTGTTGCTTTGGTTTGGATCAGGGCAGCTGATACTGTGAACGGTGGCACTTTGTGATTTATGTCACATCGTTTAATTGGGGCGTGGAATTTTTCATTAGGAGAAGAGTTCTGTGTGCCTAAGCTATGCATATTCACTTCTGCCTGCTCTGACCACTGACATCTAAGGTAATTTGTAAGTTTAATCCAATTTAGCAGGGAGGGTGGTGGTTTGAAAGCTACTACATTTCAACGAGTTGTATGAAAACGGGCTGCTGAGGAGGGAGACCTAAGGAAGTGCCTGCTGCTGAAGGAAAAGCTGCAGAGCCTACCCTCAGAGCTGCTACCAGAGAATCCGCTTAGGACAGTCACATAATGACTGCACCAAGCCCAGAGCAAGTCTCACCAGAGCCTGCACTGCCTCAGGCACCAAAGACTGGCCACTCGAGCCAGAGCTGGAGAGAAAAAAACCCTTCCCCGACTCGGCTGCTGCTCAGGGAAGGATTCTGCTCCGTTCCCCTGCCCAGCCGGGAGCGTGCGGAACACGCAGCGGGGGCGAGGGCTGCAGATGGCCGAGCAGAAGGGCAGCACAAGTCAGTGGTAATTATTACCCAGCTCAGCAGCCCTTGCTCAGGCTTGCTCTGATGGGGCAGACCCTCACATTCACTGCTGCTGAGCAGGCAGCTGGCAGAGGGCACCACAGACGTGCACAAGGGACACCCCACCCAGGCGTGCTCCTTCACTGAGATAATTTGCTCCAACCTGGGGTGGCCACTAGGAAAACTCTCCTTCCCATAAGCAAAAAACCCTCATACAGCTCCGCTTTAACTAGAATATAAATTCTTTAAAACTCCTTAGGTAAGCCTGTGGCATCACTTTCTGAATAATTTAACTCCTTTTCAGCAGCACACACACCTGCACAGCACAGCACTGCACTGCAGCAACCAACAGGCTCATTTGGAGCTTATTTTCAAGCTCTCAAAAGCACTGATTGCTCCATATCTCCAGAGACTAGAAAGAATTTCAAATGTTCCAGGATATACTACATACCATCATACTCCACCTACTCACCAGGACAGTAAAAACAACTGCACGCAGGTGCTCATGGTATTTTCAGAGTGCTTGTTCCAGTCTTTTTAGGAACAGTTACCAAGTTCCAAAAAATCCATATTCAAAATCAAAAACTTTCAGCAATTCAGAAATAATTTACCGAATTATTTTTGTTGATGTAAGCTTAGAGAATGTTGTCAGAAGTATAAACACAAGTTGAAAATTTTTTTACTGAATCTGTTTCCTAAAAATTTGCCACTGGTTAATAAGGTCTTTTTGAGATAAAATACTGTGTTAAAAATAAGCAATGAACAAGTGATTAATCAATAAGTCTTTTACATATATTGACTTCTTAACTTCTGAATCCTGTATGTTCAGAGCCCTTTGTTACGGGTTTTTTTACGGCATTTCTGCCAAATTGTTTTTTGGTAACAAGTATTCAAAATTAATTTCACCAGCCAACAGGTTGCCCAAATGGATGTTTTTACATAGATCTTATATCTACAGTGGAAAAACTAAATTCAGCCCTTTGCCTGGAGCAAATAATAACCCACAAAAATAATTAGTTAGCCTCCAATTAAATTAAATGAACCCATTTCCCTCTTCAATTCATTTTACTGGTATTCAGAATTGCTTTGATTCACTTTTTACAAACGTGGTTGCATTTGGTGAGTAAAAAGTGGAATCTCTGCCACTTTCTTTCTCAGACCCTTCCAAATACGCATCCAGGCGCGTGTCCATCCCAACAGAAATATCACCAAATTCCCTGATGAGCTTTCCAAGAGGAAACAGGGAACAGATAACACACCCAGAGGACTGGGCAGCCACCCAGGATCTACCATGGAATCTGTCATCACTTCTGTGATTTATCACAGGGCTTCACTGAACAGCTCATGGGTGTTCACATCCCCGCTCCCCAGAGCCTCAGCCAGCTTGGGTCTGCCTACACCCAACAGCCTCCAAACCAATTTAACTGGGCAAAATTCAGATCACTGCTCCACAGCCACAAATGCCAAATTTGCACAGATTGGCCAGCAGTGCCAACAGGACCAGGCACAGACAGCTCACAGCATTTCTGCTGAATGCCACCACAGGGGACACAGGGTTTAGGTCAGAAAGTTTCCTTTCACACCAGCTGCATGCCAACCACAGAACAACAGACAGTATCTGCCATGGAGCTGGAGTGTACCAGACAATTTCTAAAATGCTAGAGTACAGTTTCTCTGGTGGCAAAGGTGATTAAATTAATTACAGCTAAATTTGTCAAAAACCTTATGGTTAAGTTATGCCTGTAGCTTTGATGTAGCTGTGATAACCATCTTTGCTGCCAGAGAGTAGAAGAGCATTCACTACTGGAGGTGCAAATTAAATTATACCCAAGGATCCAGATTTTCTGTCTCATTAAACTTTGGCCTCATTCAAGCAGAATACTCAGCACTTATGAATAGTTTGCTAATGGATGAAGTCCCAGCCTTCTCTCAGAGTTACATGTCTGAGCAAGAATATGGAGGGGAAGAAACCCCTACATGCCATAAGTAAATGACTTACGTCTTTACCCATTCCTGATGGTATGGGGCTGATGGAGAGACATTTGTATGGATCAGTAAATCTTTTGTGCTTCTGGCCTAGATAAGGGGAGAAGAGACAAGGCAAAACACCTCAACAGCGCCCAGCAGCAACAGGGCTGAACGAGGGGAAGGGCTTTTCTGGGGATGCAGAGAAACTGGAAAGCATCTGGGTCATGGATGCATTTCAGAGTAGGAAGCAGCCTGTGTTCCTGAAGCAGCATAGAATATTGGTGCACATAAGGGTGCAAATCTCCATCACCAAAAAGTGGGAAAAGAGACAGATGGAGATCCATCCTTGCTGCAGAGCTGGGTAGAAGAACTTCTTCAACAAACTCATCCCATCTGTGGTTGCAGGCTGTGTCAGTTCAAGGCACAAGAGGGAGAAGGAAATCAGGGGGTCACTTTCTAAAGGCAGAACTTGGTAAATACAGAAGGCAGATGCCAGAGAAGAGTTTGGTTTTTTTGAGGACACCAACAACTTGGTTTGCTGCTGCCAGAGACCAAAAGGAAGATTTTCTGGAGATGCCGTTACTTACCGTAGCTGCAAGACAGCGTAATGGGCCTGGTCCTTGTGACACGGCTCCCCTTCAAAACTTCACACACAAACTCTCCAGGCTCAGTTTTGTCCAGGTGAACCTTTTTCCCAGCATTCTTAATGCAAGCCCCCTCGGCATCCAGGTGGGTGCCATTGAGCAGCCACCGAAAGACCACGGTCTCGTCGCCGGCCGCGTTGCAGGACAGCTCTGCAGTCCCGTCAGGGAAACACTGGATACCAATGGTCAGTTCTGGTCACACACAGCATAGGCCAACGGGAACAGGGAGGAAAGAGAGAGGTGAGGACAGGACTCAGCAGTGAACACAAGCTGGACAGAAGCATCCTTTACCAGCAGTCTCAGTACCACCACATTTACTGCATGAAGGGAGCAGAAAAACAGGTAACCAGGCTCTTGAGTGCCTGCACCCTGCCTTGAAATGCTTACCACTGCCCACCCTGCTAGTAAATCTTGGTCCTGTTTTGGGGATGCCACCAGAATCTGGCATCTCTTCATTTTCCTTACTGACACTGAAAAAAAACCAAAAAATAAAAGCCCCTGGTCTGAGAGGATGGTAGAAACATCCAAAGCATTTGCCAGCCAGAGCCCTCCTCTGTAATCAGCAGATAACTACAGCTTCAGAGGAAACTCAGCCCTCTCCTCCACCAGAGGTTTGTACTTTTGCTGTCCCTCTTGCCCCTTCTCCCATTTTAGAGAGGAACTGGTGCAAACCGTACATGGCCCAGATGGGTACGAACACAAGACACCTGCAATTAGATGGGATGCCCAGACATTTTAGAATGAATCAATGAATCATTGCTCCTACTACATTTCCCTTAATTTCTCTCTTTCAGTCTACTACAAGGAGCAAACCTATTTCCTACATTTGCCACTTTGCAAATACAAACTAGGTAGAGAACTGGTATGGTTTTATGACAGCAGGTGTAACACCGAGAGCACTCATCCATGGAAATAACTTTCCTCAGAAATTACTTTCTTATTCTAGGACATCACCTTCAGTTAAAATTCCCTGCCGCCAGGAATATGTTTGCTGTGGAAGTTTTTCCCTGCCTTAGGGGTGGCAACAGCACAGAAGGAGGAGGCAAAAGTTCCCAAAGCAAATCCACTGAAATGGATGTAAAACCCAGGTCACTTCTGCAGTCTTTGACTACTTCCAGTCTAAGCCCCTGTTCTTCATACCACAAGGAGTCACATCTTTGACCTACTGTGTGCAGCAGTTCCGCCTGTTTGCACCCAAAAGCTGTAAGGGTTCATTTGTCTTCACTGAGACCAGTTTGCTCAGACATTTTCATTACAGTTTGGTACGCTTCAATTTACCTGAGAAG
Organism: Rhipidura dahli; assembly: GCA_013399225.1. Lineage (NCBI taxonomy): Eukaryota > Metazoa > Chordata > Aves > Passeriformes > Rhipiduridae > Rhipidura > Rhipidura dahli. Next base: position 319,936 of record VXAC01006995.1, read on the forward strand.
CCTGTGTAAGTGAAAGCCCTGCAAGAGGAAGGGTGGCGATGAGGACCAGAGCAATGCTCGCTGTCTGCCCGGAGCACTGCTCAGCAGGAGGACAAACCCTCCTATGCCTTCTCCATATTTACCCAAGCAATGAGCTGGATCCTGTACAGAAGTGACTTTGTTTCTGTCTTTGCTGCCTGCAGATGGGTGAGAGGGCACACCAAAAGGAGCAGGAATTCTGAGGCCTCAGGGGACAGGAGGGAGACTGGCATGGTTCCCAGAGGCACCCATAGCTCCTGCAAGCTCAAACAGTTTCTTAGGAAAAATATCAAGGCATCAGGCTTCCAACCAGGCTCACAAATTCAAAAGCTTTTTGTTGCTAAGAAGGCCACTTACCAAATACTTCCAGTGTAAACTTTCTGGTGCTGTTCTGGAAAACAAATTCATATTTTCCTTCATCCTCTTTCCCCACATTCCTCAGCACCAGGGAGCCGTTCTCCAAGTTCAGGCATCTAGTGGCAGAAGCGCCACACTTGGCCAGCAAAGTATCGCTTAGGACATTTGTAGTGCATTTCTCATCCTCCTTGCTCATGCTGGAGAAGTTCTGCAGGTTTTGGATTCCCAAAGAAAAGACTGCTGAGTCGCCACTGACCACAGTGGTCCGGATGGCAGAGCCTGAAAGAAGAGCAAGCTTGTGTCTATCCATCCCCTCTCAGCTGCCTCCCAGGAAGGTAAATGCCCAGGTGAGACATAGGAGGGACAGACCCAACCCTAGTGACAGGTTGGATCCCCAGAGATTGAAAATCAGAGGAGTGGGATGCCTTCGGTAAGGCCCAACCTCCCCCACCTCAATAGCACAGGAATGGTGTGCACACCATGCACACAGGGACACAAAAGGCTGAACAGCTGGTCTTTTCTCCCCATAAATTTAAGATGACCACCTACCACTCTGCCAGCCCCTGTCAGAGACGAGAGACAGAGCAAAGAAAGGTCCTCGGGGCATCAGTGTCGTGGACCCTACAGAGGGTAGCAGAAACAACAGCTGCAGGTGCACAGCTGCTTTCACCCAAGGAGGAAGGTCGCAGTTTTCACTTGAACAGCTCTCACAGTACCCTTGCACATCATTAAGTTGTGTGTAAATCAGAGATGGGCAAATGGCAGGGTGACAGCAGCTTGGGGGACTAACCCAAGGTCACACCGAGTGTTGGGAGCTGGAGCACGTTGCTCTCCAGCCATCACTCTGAGTACCAGGACCTCACAATCCCCGCTGGAAAGCTTCTACGGATGCAGGGCACTCAGAAAGTACAGTATTGTTAGTTATCGTTCGTTTACCAGAAAAATAATCTGTCTTACTTTGGTCTGACTTCCCCTTTCATGCATTAGCAGCTACACTGTTCGATGTCACCCCAAATCTGGTAGCATCCGTAAAAGATCTCGGAGCAAAATTAAGGTGTCTGCTCATCTAGGCAAATCCATAAAGAAAAATCCCACTTACCTTGAGTAACAGTTATTATCACCAGCAAGCAGAGCAGAGTAAAAGAAGAGCTGAAATCCATTTTAAAGAGCTCCTTGCATCATATACTGAGGAGAGGATCTGGCTACAGAGCTCGGTGAATATAGTGTTCGGGAAATGATGTCAGAAGCAAGAGTGGAAAAAAAAAGAAAAGAAACTCCATAGTGGACAGATTGAATGATGTTTCAAAATAGACCTGCAAGGTTTTGGGTGGCTGAACTCGGGCTGAGCCAATGCAAGCCACAATGTGCTCTGCAAAGTCCTGCAGCTCAAAGGTAGCTGTGAGTGTGGGAACAGGGCTGAGAGGTGAGGGGAGGCAAAAATATCTCCTGGTCAGCTCACCCCATTTAGGGAGATGCTAATGCCAAGAGCAGGCAAAGGAGAAACACCTATTTCTTTCATCCTTTTCTGGTTTATCAAAGTACAGCATCCCCACCCAGGGAGGAGAAATCAGTGCAGTCAGATAAAGCATTGAACATGAAAACCAGCTGATTTTCTGAAATACTAAAAATGATCACTCCTTGACATCTCACCAGCAGGAAGGAGGTGTGGGACAAGGCTCTCCTTCTGTTCCCAAAGGCTGTGTTGCCAATGTACACTTTGCCAGGCTCCTTTAGTGAGTGAGTGGTACCTGCCATGCAGGAAAGGCTCCATACAGCCACCCAGGCAAAGAGAAAAGCTTATGGAAAATCAATTTACATTGCAAAACTAAACTGAATGTAGCCTGAAAGCCACACACAACTCTGTTTGGAGTGCAAATCTCGGAGATGATACCGAAAATCCAGTCCTGAAGAAACACTGTGAACCAGTTATCTGGAGGGCCACATAAGGCAGATCCTTTGCACTTTTTGAGATGGCTTAAAGCACACTGGGTGTTGCACTGTGCCAGTGTGGGTTACAGAAACAACACAGCAGGAACTGTCTCGTTCACTGGAGGAAGTAAACTGGTACAGCATTAGAGCCAACATTTGGATGCTTTCAGATGCTTAGCAGATGTGCTGGGGAATAACTACAACAGCTGGGTTCAGGATGCAGCTGGGAACATTATACTTTTGTTTCTCTGGACACAGATATAGACACAGCCCCTTAGGGAAGCTCCACACAGTGGATCCACGTGTACACACACACTTCTGAGAAGTGGGCAAAACCCTTGCCTTGTGGTCTGCACCATTCTTCAACCAATCCGGCTATGCTCGATAAATTCCACATTTCAGCCACTGGTTTGGCCACTCTGACTTGTTATTAATGACAATTACATCTCACCTCCTGCTCCCAGTGTCCCAAACTTGGTTCAAGGCTATCACAGCATGATGCTGTCTTTATCATATGTGCATAGGACAGGCCAGAACTGCTCTAAGATGAGACAGAAATAGACTTCTCTGAGAAAAGCAGTGAAGTGAGTCTTCAGACACTCACAGCAGTGCAGAGGAAGGGAGAGAGAAAAAAGTATTTACAGTAAGAAACACTTTCATTTCCTTCTGTGCTGCTGAAATAACATGGAGAAAATCTCTCTCGAATACCACTGCGAGACTGGGGCTAGCCATCTGCCTGGGATGTGCACATTCTACTTCATTTCACCTTCATGCTTTAAGGGCAAGCTGGTAGAGCTTAGGGTTGCAGTGCTGTGGTGGAGACACGAGACAGAACAGACAGCATGTGCAGGCTCACTTCAAAACAGCACCCCCAAAATGCCCAGAATCTCAGAAAAACAAGAAGCAAAAGGAGTCTGCATAAAGATTAATCCAGCAAAAGTTCACCTTCTCTTCCAGACAACGAGACCAGAGCCCATTTGCACATTTGCAGTAAAAGCCAAGAAAAATACGGCCTTCCTGCTGCCTCTCTGCTGTTACAGGAGTGACTCTGCAGGGCTGTGACATTGCAGTGTCCTGTATTTTGTCTCCCTCTCAGTGACTCCAGGGCAAATGAGCACATTTATGAGTTCAATATTCCTGACTGCAAGTGCCCAATACATCACGCAGTACATGAAGTCCCATTAGGCTTCTCCTGTCCCTCACATCCTCACTAGCTACAAAAAAACCCCAAAAGGAATCACAGCCAGGATAAAGATGACAGCACACACACAGTCTGTGTTGTCATCAATCAGCAGCCTCTTTTAAGAGCAACGCTTTCAAATTTCACATAAAATGAAACTGTTAGATGAGATCTGGCATTAATTTCTAGCACTGGCTAATGAGTGCTCACAACACCCTTGGCTAGGCAGAGAATTCAGTTCCCCTTTTTAAATAAAGACACAGAGTTTTTTGTGATGACTGCACACAAAAAAAACACCTTGTAAGGCTTAACAGAAATCACAAGTAGAAAAAGGGGGGAGGGAAGGTGGACCAAACAGAAAAAATCCCCAAGAATTTGTAGTCAGAAGGTGAACTAAAACCTTTTTTACTTGGTGAGCTGCAAGCCATTCTGTGCTTTTTTCATGAAGCTGAAGGCTTCATGAAAAGAGAATGGAGATTCATTCCATACATGGCATGAGGCCTTGATGGAGCATGGGAGATGGGAAAACCTGAGCTAGCAAGTAAAGCAGGAAATAACCCATGAAATATTACAGAGAAACCTGTACACATCGACTGCACACCTCCCTTTCCACAGGCTGGTAAGCAGAGGCAGCACACCTATTTTTACTGTCACTAACGTGTGTCAGCGTTCACTGGGGAAACACACAGGCCCAGCTTCACTCGGAGGTAGCCAGCAGCAGAGCTAAATCCAGAAACCCAATGCATGCAAATAGGCCTGCAGCTTCAGCAGTGCACAGCTGCAGTGGCCCTTCTGTCCCACCCATCCATCCACCCACCCATCCATCCATCCATCCATCCACCCATCCATCCATCCATCCATCCATCCATCCATCCATCCATCCATCCATCCATCCATCCATCCATCCATCCATCCCTCCCCTGTGCTGGAGCAGCACAGCCATGGCTACAGCCCAAGCTGCCAGGGCAGGACACCGGCACTGGACAGCACTGGGAGAGGGAGAGGTTTGCAGCCACACAGGCTCTGCAAGGTCCTGCAGCTTGAAAAGAGCTGCAAATGTGGGAACAGGGCTGAGAGGTGAGGGGAGGCAAAAATATCTCCTGGTCAGCTCACCAGCCCAATCCACACCTACATTCATGCACAAGACATTTTCTTTACAATGGGCTTTGAGCAGCTCACAGCAGAGCCTGACTGTGCAGCCACAAGGCAGGAATGGGGCACATGCCTGAGAGAGCCTTCTGTGTGTGGCAGCAGGACCCCAGAGACTGCTGAAGATTCAGGTTCATATGAACTCTTTCTTTGTTGCATTAAACTAGCCAGAGAGCTATGCTTGTCTTCAAGATCTTTCTTGATCAAAGCAGTAGCGATAGCAAGCAAAAATAAAAGCAAATGCTAATGTCAGAGCATCAACTACAGATGATATCTCCGTGACAGGGGCATTTAAAGAAACCCACAAATTAAACAAAGGGATGTTGCAGAAACGAGCTGAGGTCAGAAACTGCTACAGAAAGGCTCTGGACCTAATTATGGACAAGGTACATGCAGGTTTCTTCACTCTGTAGTACCTGTGGGGAAGGCACAGCCCAACACCTGCAAGAGTCAGGGCCAGGATTTCTGGAGCTCCTGGGATGCCCAAGCCTGTAACTGGGGCCAATAGGAATGGTCTCTCTTCTTCAGAGCACCCATGGATATTTTCAGCTTTCTCTTGATAAGAGATGGAAGGAACCGCCAAGATCCTGCAAGCACAGTGAGGACTTTGTTGTGCTGGGGGCTTAGGAACAGGGCTGAGAAAAGGAAAACCTGTACTGGTGTCCACTCTGATGCACAAAAAAAAACCTGGGAGCCCTCCCTGTAGCTCTGCTGTGCCTCAGGCACCTCTCTGGTGAGATACACACAGCTGGTCCTTGTCTCATGTTTCCTGCCACAGCCTCTGCTCTTGCTGCTTGATGCGGCTACCTGGGACTGCTGAGCAGCTGTGGGGGAGAGACCCAGGCAGGTCCACAAAAAAGCAGAGACATGGAATAGATGCTGTGGTGCATTGCCATCTCCTCTAGGTGATGGCCCCCACACTTCCAGGTGAGATAAACGAGAACAGAAGGATGTGGGAGAACACAAGGACCCCAGCTGTCCAGGCTGAGCACACCAGCCACATGCAGCTCCTCTGACATGGCTCTCCCAGCAGGGCCCACCATGACAAGTGAAAAAGAAGAGGACATATATGGAAAAACAGCTAGAAATGACACTATTTATATTTAGCTGCATGCAGGGTGAAATGCTTTGCATTTGCTTGAAAAAGAAAAAAACCCAAACAANGTAAACTGGTACAGCATTAGAGCCAACATTTGGATGCTTTCAGATGCTTAGCAGATGTGCTGGGGAATAACTACAACAGCTGGGTTCAGGATGCAGCTGGGAACATTATACTTTTGTTTCTCTGGACACAGATATAGACACAGCCCCTTAGGGAAGCTCCACACAGTGGATCCACGTGTACACACACACTTCTGAGAAGTGGGCAAAACCCTTGCCTTGTGGTCTGCACCATTCTTCAACCAATCCGGCTATGCTCGATAAATTCCACATTTCAGCCACTGGTTTGGCCACTCTGACTTGTTATTAATGACAATTACATCTCACCTCCTGCTCCCAGTGTCCCAAACTTGGTTCAAGGCTATCACAGCATGATGCTGTCTTTATCATATGTGCATAGGACAGGCCAGAACTGCTCTAAGATGAGACAGAAATAGACTTCTCTGAGAAAAGCAGTGAAGTGAGTCTTCAGACACTCACAGCAGTGCAGAGGAAGGGAGAGAGAAAAAAGTATTTACAGTAAGAAACACTTTCATTTCCTTCTGTGCTGCTGAAATAACATGGAGAAAATCTCTCTCGAATACCACTGCGAGACTGGGGCTAGCCATCTGCCTGGGATGTGCACATTCTACTTCATTTCACCTTCATGCTTTAAGGGCAAGCTGGTAGAGCTTAGGGTTGCAGTGCTGTGGTGGAGACACGAGACAGAACAGACAGCATGTGCAGGCTCACTTCAAAACAGCACCCCCAAAATGCCCAGAATCTCAGAAAAACAAGAAGCAAAAGGAGTCTGCATAAAGATTAATCCAGCAAAAGTTCACCTTCTCTTCCAGACAACGAGACCAGAGCCCATTTGCACATTTGCAGTAAAAGCCAAGAAAAATACGGCCTTCCTGCTGCCTCTCTGCTGTTACAGGAGTGACTCTGCAGGGCTGTGACATTGCAGTGTCCTGTATTTTGTCTCCCTCTCAGTGACTCCAGGGCAAATGAGCACATTTATGAGTTCAATATTCCTGACTGCAAGTGCCCAATACATCACGCAGTACATGAAGTCCCATTAGGCTTCTCCTGTCCCTCACATCCTCACTAGCTACAAAAAAACCCCAAAAGGAATCACAGCCAGGATAAAGATGACAGCACACACACAGTCTGTGTTGTCATCAATCAGCAGCCTCTTTTAAGAGCAACGCTTTCAAATTTCACATAAAATGAAACTGTTAGATGAGATCTGGCATTAATTTCTAGCACTGGCTAATGAGTGCTCACAACACCCTTGGCTAGGCAGAGAATTCAGTTCCCCTTTTTAAATAAAGACACAGAGTTTTTTGTGATGACTGCACACAAAAAAAACACCTTGTAAGGCTTAACAGAAATCACAAGTAGAAAAAGGGGGGAGGGAAGGTGGACCAAACAGAAAAAATCCCCAAGAATTTGTAGTCAGAAGGTGAACTAAAACCTTTTTTACTTGGTGAGCTGCAAGCCATTCTGTGCTTTTTTCATGAAGCTGAAGGCTTCATGAAAAGAGAATGGAGATTCATTCCATACATGGCATGAGGCCTTGATGGAGCATGGGAGATGGGAAAACCTGAGCTAGCAAGTAAAGCAGGAAATAACCCATGAAATATTACAGAGAAACCTGTACACATCGACTGCACACCTCCCTTTCCACAGGCTGGTAAGCAGAGGCAGCACACCTATTTTTACTGTCACTAACGTGTGTCAGCGTTCACTGGGGAAACACACAGGCCCAGCTTCACTCGGAGGTAGCCAGCAGCAGAGCTAAATCCAGAAACCCAATGCATGCAAATAGGCCTGCAGCTTCAGCAGTGCACAGCTGCAGTGGCCCTTCTGTCCCACCCATCCATCCACCCACCCATCCATCCATCCATCCATCCACCCA
>VXAC01006995.1:328173-345861 GCA_013399225.1 Rhipidura dahli
GCACAGTGAGGACTTTGTTGTGCTGGGGGCTTAGGAACAGGGCTGAGAAAAGGAAAACCTGTACTGGTGTCCACTCTGATGCACAAAAAAAAACCTGGGAGCCCTCCCTGTAGCTCTGCTGTGCCTCAGGCACCTCTCTGGTGAGATACACACAGCTGGTCCTTGTCTCATGTTTCCTGCCACAGCCTCTGCTCTTGCTGCTTGATGCGGCTACCTGGGACTGCTGAGCAGCTGTGGGGGAGAGACCCAGGCAGGTCCACAAAAAAGCAGAGACATGGAATAGATGCTGTGGTGCATTGCCATCTCCTCTAGGTGATGGCCCCCACACTTCCAGGTGAGATAAACGAGAACAGAAGGATGTGGGAGAACACAAGGACCCCAGCTGTCCAGGCTGAGCACACCAGCCACATGCAGCTCCTCTGACATGGCTCTCCCAGCAGGGCCCACCATGACAAGTGAAAAAGAAGAGGACATATATGGAAAAACAGCTAGAAATGACACTATTTATATTTAGCTGCATGCAGGGTGAAATGCTTTGCATTTGCTTGAAAAAGAAAAAAACCCAAACAAACCAAATGTCTCAATATTGCAGAGCTATTCATACAAATGGGTTCAATCATGTCACTACATGAACAAAGCTTGAGTGTGAAGAAGGAGCACACTCCTCTTCCTCCTTGCTTTGTCTTGCCTCATTTTGAGGGGAAAGCAGACTTTGCTAACCCCCAACTTGGAAGATGAACTTGGCAAGTTCCACCAACGTTTCCATCATCAAACTAACCATGTAAGCATCATGTACAGAGGCAGAGAGATTTCACAGTTTAAAATTCTCTGCAGGATTCACTTAACATTGTCTGAGCATTACATCTGCTGTGGTTATGAGAAGGTTAATGCCAGGCTTATTTCAGAAAACCTTCCAATACGAGTGTGGAATGGGGACAAAAGCCACCAGAACAGCTTTACAACCACGAGATTGCAGGTGGTTGTGACAGGGATTCCCTATTCTGTCACACCCTAGCACATGAATAACCTAATGTGACAGTCAGAAGACTTGGAAAAGCAGCAAAAAACACACTTTGGTGCCTTTTCCTGAAGCTTTGCTACCAGACACAAGAAACTGCAGCTGCTGCTACCTGCAGCAAATTAAAGCATTCAAGAGCTTTAAAAAGTTTCTTTTAAGCAGCAGAGAATATTCATTGATTAAAACAAACAAACAAACAAACAAACAAACAAACAAACAAACAAACCCCGGGCTATTTAATGTAGTATTGCTTGCTAGAAGTGCTTAGAAAATGCAGACATTTGGGATAATGGCTGTCTTGACAACAGACTGAAATTCGTTGTAAAAGCACAAGAACAGCACTGAAAAAAAAATAAAAATTAGGAGATCCACAGACTGAAAGAGGCTGAAAAATAGTGTTTTATAGGATCACAGCTGGGAACACAGCTTAGCTTGACAACTAGAACTTAAAAGGTTGAAAAGTCCTTGGTCATGACACTCTTGAACAAGGTAGTCCTGGCTGGGGCCAAGGCAGCAAATAATCGAGGCCTTTTAAGACTAGATTAAATTCCTGTGTACCCTGAAACTGTGAAATGAGTAAGATTTTCAGGAAGTGCAAGCATGGAGGCACATATCCCACAAAATAAATGTCTGCCAATGCTCTGAGAGCAACCCCAGGACTGTGGGCAGTGCACAGATCCAGCTGACACTCACCCCTGGTTCTTTCCCCTCGAGCCCTTCTGCATACACATTTCTTTCTGTCTCCCTAGAGACTGAAATCTGGGTGTATTTATCAAACATTTGGATCTCGGGGTCTCTCCAGGAACACGAGTAATTAAAAAAAAAAGGCAACAATGTGTAATGTTTTTGCAGCCAAGGTTGTGTTCAGAATTTGAGTATTCCTGCCACATAACACTCAATTTATTTGGCCTTTACACCTCATGTGCTTTAAAGCAACAGAATTACAGGTGTAGCATCTGGCCATTTAAGTCTCTGCACAAATCTTTGATGTTTTTAAGGCTTTGATTCATTCTTTCTAATTTCCCTGATGATTGAGGGTGGTCCAGAGTACACAACTTTTCTCTATTCCTAAACTGCAGGATTAGACATCTTAGAGAGGTTTTGTTCAGTGATCTGGTACCTTCCTGCACTTTCCTGACAAAACCTCAAAAAAATCTCCTAAATACCCTCCCTTGTCTTTACAGAATTGTAATTTAGCCTTTTGCTGCCAAAGCAACTGGCATTACAGGCATCTTCCAAACAATTTTCCCTATTTATATTTGCCATTATCACATCATTCACACACTATATTTATACAGAGTTATTGGTTAACTCTCCTCTAAATCTGCCTAGGATCTTCAGAAGCAAAGGTGACAATCCTGCAAACCCTTGAGGAAATCCAGCCCACATTTACTGTTTCCCTTCCCAGGTGAAGGCAAAATCATCCCGAGATTCTGCATTCACCATTATACTGAAACAAGCTGGGCACAAACCAATTACTGTAAAACATTTTGCATTACCCAGTATCATGTTTATAGTTGTTGAAGAATAGGGAACTAGACTCTTGGACAAATCTATAAACTGATCTTCCATCTGAGCTTAATTTAGGGGTTTTTTTTAATCAGCAAGACAAAGAGACTCACAAGGGAGAAAATCCTCAATTATTGGTCTTATACCTTCCTTTTCTGCCCAAGATAACAGGTACTATTTTAAGGAGGGAGGTTTGCCTTCCTGCATTTTGAGCTGTACTGGATTAGCTGACCTTAATAACCCATGGGACACCTCTGACTGTCTGGGGTATTTCTTTCCCCCTTTGGTCACATGGCCATCGTGATGTTTTGGCACATTATTTGTGAACACACAAGTTCCTTGTGGTAAACACTGCAGCTGTGCCTGAAACTGTGTAACAAACACCTCCCCACCAAGTTTGCTGGTGCTGATTCCAACAGCAGGAAAAGAATGATTATCAGACTGTGGATGTATTTGTGCCATCACGTCCTGGGTACAAGGGTAGCTTTACCTTCTATTCTTACAACATTTACTTCACCCTTAATTGTTGTTCCTTCACAGGGGGTTGCTAATGTCACATAAATTGTGCTGGTATCTATCAGATGTCCTTAAGTTTCATCTCCAGTTTTTTAATCTCTAATTGGTTCACTGAAGTCCCCCAAGGGGATTACTTTTGTATCCCCTTCCACTGCTGGGGTTTGGGGGTCTTGTCTGATCATTGTCTGCTGCTTTCATTCAGCTCCCGATTGATTTGATTTTCGCTTTGTTACTCTCATTGTCCTGTGATCCTGAGATGGGAACTTTCTCTTTTCCAGTATCTTGGTTTTATTGCAGTAATCCTTTGGACTTCTCCAATTTAAATTTCCATTTCCCTTATTTCCATCATTACCCCTTTGTCCTGTGAAATTCCTGCCTTGCAGAGCAGCTGCTAACAAGCCAGCCTTCTCTTCCTGCTGCTTTCTCTTCTGCCTAAGCCTCATGCCTTCCATTACACACAAATGCTGTAATAATTAATATCCTCTCTATTGAGCTTCCCATGCCAGCCCAGAAAACATTGGTTAAAATGCTTAATATCTGGGGTCACTTGATCTACAAATAAGGAGACAAGCAAAGATCCATTTTGCAAGGCTTCTGAGTCCATTCCACCACCTACTGAATGCCTTGTCAGCATTATTTTCCTTTTGTCCCATTAACCATTTCCTCAATCCTCTTCAACATAATCTTTAAGGCATCTGATCCTGCCTTGTTCTGGTAATAGGAACTGTCTGTTCACCTCTGCCCACACTGTCCTACCATCCAGCAGACTGTTCTCTATTTTCTTGCATAATCAACACTTGCTCTTTTGGGGTAAATAGAATTTCCAGTCACCATCAAACATCCGAACAAAAAGGGTCGTATGTGCTAAAAATTCCCCCAGTCACTCACTGAACCTTTTACTTCAGACTCCTTCCTGGAGCCTGGGCATTTGCTGCTGCCAAACCACCAAACCTGCCACACCAAGTGGCACCATTGTTTCTGCCCTCAGTGCTGCAGAAGGGATTATCACGTTCTTCTTGCACAGCTGCTGAAGGAAAAGCAGAAGGTGCAGAAAGGGGAACAGAAGGAGTGATAGAGCAAATGGGAAGCAAAGGGAACAGAGACACATCTACAGCAGCTGCCTAAGCTTGTATGAACAGCAGTGACCAAGGAGATGCCTTGGGTTTGTTCTCATTGTTTACCTTACCTTGTAAGACTGGCCTATAAATTGCCGTTAGACCCATCATGTCACCAATTACCCCAAGCACACCAAAAATCAATCTGAGGTGGGAAATGGTCTTCAGTATTAGCATTAAACACATCAGGCAGCAACAGTTAAAATTGCCTACTGTTGGCCACTTTTGGTCTCTACTCCCAAATGCAGCCACAATCAGACAGGGATCTACAAGTCCACACTCCTTTTTCTTGACAACCCATGGGTACAGTTTTGCTACAGTTACTCCAGATTCCTGATAATGAAGTACCTCCCACTAAACCTTGTCTCATTTCCAAATCAAGCTAATTACGTGGAGTTACAGAAATTCAACTTGCCACCCCCTCACCTCTTTCTGGTTGGGTCCCAGCATGCTCCCTGTGACAGAAGTAGATGAACTCACCTGGCCCACAGATCAGACACCCCCCATGAGATGCCACAGCCAAAAGGTGGATGAGGGGGTTCCATCTGGGCTAAAAATGCTGCTGCAAAATTGATTTGAGATATTTATCAGCTGAGGAAGAAAGGGACACTAGGAACAGAGCTACAAAGTGTTTATTTCATGATCATAAGACCCCTCCTTCATCAGAAGGGATCCAGAAGGATTTTTAAGGAGTTTGCACACAACTAGAAAAGAAAGACTGAGCACAGTCATCTGACAGCACACAGACACACCTTTGCCCTCTCCCCTCATGCTCAGTATTTTTATTTCACAGCATTTTCAGACACACAGTTCTGCACTGCCTCTGCCACCCCGTGGTTAGTGAAGGCAAAGCTCCAGACCTTCCCCTTCCACTGCTAAACACAACTTGATGTTTATTAATCCTTCTCCTTAGAGCAACCTGACAATATTCCACCTCATGGTTGCTGCTACCTCAAAATTCAACAAGGACACTGTGGTCAGTTTTGAAAATCAAAAGTAAAGATATCTCAAAATAACAGAGTCACCCTTCAAATCCTGGAGAGCTGCAGTTACTGAATTCTGCAGGAGAACAGCCATCAAACACCAGCAAGGAAGGTTTGTGATCAGTACCTGCAGTTTTAAAGCATTTTCACCCAAACATCATTGCAACTCCCCCTGCAAATCATTCCCATAAGAGTCTAACATGTTTTCCTCAGGTCCTCATTGATCAGCCTGGTGCTGGCAGAAAAAATAACCAGTCAGGGGACTCACATGAGGGTGGGGACTAACTACAGGATGCTCTCTAAGTAATTATGGGAAACTGAGCTGAATAACATCCTCCATGAGGAAGCATGTTGTTGAAAGCAGAAAGCAAACAAAAATGTCTGTTCAGAGCTGAAGCCAAGTTTCTGCAGTTACTAGATTTGTCTGTTTACTGAAAACTCAGAAAAAGTGTGAATTGGAACCTCAGTCTCTGCCGCATCTCTGAAGCAGAACATGTGAATTTCACTTCGCTTTACCCACTACCTCCACCACTTCCTACAACTATAAAGCACAGCAGGAAAGGAGCCCAAGAGGACACATCTGGTCCCTGGACAGCCCAGCTCACACATGATGCTCTAAGAGTTGCAGTGCTCAGCACTCCAAGGCAGGAATCGCTTCTGTCCACAGGAAGAGCCACCTCACACACCCACCTGCTGCCTTTGCAGATCACATCCTGGCGTGGAAGGGATTTACCTCTGTCATTCACCTCTGCAGAGTGCCTGCCAGTGCCATGCTCCTGTATCCTGCCCAGTCTGAGATGGACTGGAACACCCTCATAATTCTACACATACTCCTCGTGGTACCAAAAGCACAAACAATTCATCCAAAGCATTTCAGTGTTGTCCATTTTTCCAGAACACCTGAAAGAAGCATTTCAGTTTTGTCTCTGTTACATTCAAGAATGTGTGGATTCACCAATAATTCCTTTAAATATTTATGCTCCTGAGGGAAGAAAAACGTATCTGCTCATTATTGGGATACATTCCACAGAGAGTGACCACAAGCAGGATTATTCCTTTTATCTCTTCTAATTGGAAATGTTCTTCCTTTACTGTATTTATTTGAAATACTAGCCTGAAACCAATTCAGAGAGAGTCACTACGAGTGCTTTAATACCTTACCTCGTAATAAAACAGCTTTTCTCACTTCAACAGTGTTTCTTCCATTCCCTGTGCTTACACAGATTTTCCTCACTACAACAAGACAAGCAGGAGGGATGTACAGAAGACCACGAATATTTGCTTTCTGAAACCTCCTCCTACTTTGGAAGCACTGCCACACTCCCTATTGGGAGCCTGCACACAGCCAGAGCTTGCTGTTGAGGAGGCAGCAAGTAACAAATGAGGTCCCTGAACAGTTCCCCCACCATAGGAAGGTCCATTTCCTTGTCAAGCTGAGGAAGCATTTTACTTGGATTTGATTTAGAAAGAGAGAATCCTTCTGGGAGGTCACAAGTCATAGCAAGAGTGTGTTCTGAATCAGCGTCCATCAGATATATTAATGCCTAGGGACACATCTAGAATATTGTCTCTGACACTGTAAAAAACTAAAATAGTCATTTTTAACAGCTTCCCTACAAAACTGGATCCTGACATTTACAACAGCTGCTGTGTCAGAAGTGGAAACAAACCCTATCCTTTTGTCATAAGTTGAATTTGGCATGTCTGAGTTATACAATTACTGTAGTCTGAATGAAAATAACTCCCATACAAATGATGATTGCTTGCTTCTAAAAATCTAACTGCTTCTGGGTGATGATTATTTGTTCTGGCTAGCAAAGATTCTGCCCACATTGAAACCACCTGCCATAACACAGTTGAGTCCTTTAGCTGTTTCAAAATAATATAGGACATGCCTCAGCCTGAAGCCCCTCCTGTAGGCCCGTTCTATCTTCCCATCTAAACTAGAAGTATTTTGTAGGTCCTAAAATCTCCACTTTATTCCACTGTGGGTCAGACTTCATGAAGGCTAAGGGAGCTTTCAGTAAACCTTGCTGGCCTGGGTTGACTTCAATATCTGGGTTAACACATATTTCAAAATAAGGATCTAATTTTTCTAGCTTGCAAAGTCAAAAACTAGATAGAGACAAAAAAAAAACCCAAAAACAACAAGATGTGAAAGAGTCTAAAATTAGCACCCAATAATTAAACAAGGAAGTTCCATAAGAGCTCAGCACATTTAGGAGCTTAAATGGCTGGGTTTAAAAATCTAACTGTAACATTTTATTTTCAGTCCTATAGCAGAAGCATAAATGCTAATTGCAAGTGTAACAAACCTTAAATCAAGAGTTTAACATGCAGGAGTTCTCATTTAGATTATCACATGGGCTCAAAATGAACTGACATGAACTTTTGCCAGGGGAGGTTCACCTTAAATATTAAAATTTAAAAAAAAAATTACACTGAAAGAGTGGACAGGCATTGGAATAAGCTGCCCAGAGAGGTGGTGGAGTCTCTGGAAATGTTAGAGGCACCTGGATGTGGCACTTGGGAATATGGTTTAGGAATGGTTATGGTTGGTGCTGGGTTGATGGTTGGACTGGATGATCTCAGAGGTCTCTTCCAACCTTGATGATTTTTTGGAAAGCAGAGGCAACAACTGCCACCTTTGAACACAATAAATCTATATATCATAACACAAACAAGCACCTGATCCATCTATCATGGGCACATTGCTGTGAGCTGAGAACACAGCATATGGAAAGAAAGGCACTGACAAACAGCTCAACACGATTGCAGACATCAGGCTGAAACTCTGGCAGTGATGGGGGGTTGAGAACATCACCTAGGAGCTGGGATCTCAAAGGGAGAACTGGGATTCACTTCCAAACCCAGCGACTGAAGTGTATGGTCCCTAACCAACCACTAAAGCCTGGCTTGTCCAAGTGCCACAGATCATGCCCAGAAGCTTTGCACCAGTCTTCCTCCTTAGCAGTTTCATAAAGCTTAAATGACAAATTCCTTTAAACTCCTGCAGAGTTTTTTTATGACATAAAGCCACAAATGGCATAAACTGATAAATGTTAAAAAGCATTGCTGACAGCTAATGAACCAGCCACTTCTATTCTCTGTAAACAGTAAGACACAACTCTCAACTCATACTCAATTAATAATATCTAATAAGCCAACTCTGTCAAATTATATTTGTTTTATTAGTATATTATGTATTATCTCGCTGGAGTTTGCTGCAGTGCTCCTTCAAACATTAAATCTTTAAGAGGAAGCTGTAAGCCTAATTAATTAATATTCTATTTTTAATTGCTTGCCTTTTTCATATTCCAAATATACTGACATAATTCCATTAGCCAAGGTCTTTTATTTCCCAGCTGAATTAATTTCAAGCAGAAGCTACTTAACAACAGCAAGTGCAGCATGCTAAAACACTTTGGGAACATAATTTTGTTTCAACTCAACACACAAATGTTGTTCTGGTCCTGCAGCTAATAAACACACAGCCTGAACCTCTAAGAACACATCCACACCAAAACAGATATTCCAAACCAGATTAGCATAAAAACATGCTGCTGCTAGGGAATTACTTGGAATTAAATGAATTTTCTTACCTTCAAAAATAATAAGTGCAAACAATGCAGCCTGTAATGAATAATGTTTAATATTTATAATTATTATTGTATGAATAATTATAAAATAATTTTAAAATGGGTAACTCTTCAAAAGTGACCTTGTCTTTGCAATTATGTATACACTTCTTCATGGGCTTGTTCACC
Organism: Rhipidura dahli; assembly: GCA_013399225.1. Classification (NCBI taxonomy): domain Eukaryota; kingdom Metazoa; phylum Chordata; class Aves; order Passeriformes; family Rhipiduridae; genus Rhipidura; species Rhipidura dahli. The sequence goes on from VXAC01006995.1 coordinate 337,082, forward strand.
AGGAAACCTTCAAATCCTATTAGCTTAGATCCAAGTGTTCTTGCATACTAATTATTCCTTACTGAACCCAAGCAGAGAATTTTTAGGCAGAATAGATGCTATTTCATTTTAAAAAAACCCCAAACCTATAGTTTCATCAACTGTCAGCAGTGTCTGAACTTGTGGGTGAGTTTCACTTTTTTCCATGCCACAAGTGTGACAGTGGAGATTCATATCATCAGACAATTTTTCACAGCCAAAAGAAATCCAGAGGTGTAGCCAAGGAAGATTAATTGCTAAAGATGGACTCGCATGTCTGGACTGGCAACCGCACCTCTGACCCTCAGCAAAAATACTACAACACTGCCAGAGATCCTGTTTGTGCCTGGTGCATGTCTTTATCATCAAAAGTGTGAGGATGTCTCCAAAAAAAAACCCTATGTTAGTTACCTACAGCACCAGAGCTTCCCCCAAGGAAACAAACTTTATGTAAAATAGTGTAACCCCATGCAGAAACCCAAAGCAGTGCCATGCATCCTCCTCAGCTTCCAGTTTTCCCTGTGGATGTGACAAACCATATGAAGTCACAGGAGACAGTGCAAAGCACTCCTTGATATGCCAAAGGAGCATATGCAGAGAAGCCAAACTCCTGCAAGTGTCTAGAGAAGCCTGTGGTTCCGATGCCTCTCTGCCAGCTCAGCAGTCACCTCAGAAAGTAAATTTATTTCTGGAGTTCACAGAGTCTGGTTTCCCAGCCCAATAGGCAGCCTGCAGGATGAGGTTTCCCTTTGCAGTACATGCACTGCACCAAAACTGCAGCTTGAGCAGCAAATTACTGACTGAACGTGTCTTTTCTGCCTCCTGGTTCTGCCCAAATCACCACCTCCAACAAGGAACAAGGGGAACTGCACAGAGGGCAGGGCTGGCACTCGGGATGAGCACCAAAACAGACAGAACTCCTGAGGAGGAGAACAGGCTGTCTCCCTGCTTGTCAGGCAATGCCTTGAAACCCCAGTTCAGTAAGCACAGGGCCAGAGAAGAACATGCTTCCAAAAGCCTTTAAATGAAACAAATGTCAGCTGCCTGACAGTGACTATCCAAAATAACTACTTGCTGTTGTTCACAGACACACAGAAAAGAGAGGCAAACCTCAAAGGCAGCCATCTGAAAGATCTCAGCCTGACTAAAAAATACATGTTGCAGACAACAAGTATTCTTCACGCTTCTCACAAGCAAACTTTAGCAGAGCATCCACAACTTTCATTGCTGCCTTCGAGGGCTGTGTTTGACCACAGTACACAGTCTTGTGGGTCTCTGTACTGCCTGGTTTCTGCAGGCATGGAGACCGTTGTGAAAACCATGGCACTCTGAAAACAAACCATCTGTGATTACATATTCATGAGAAAAGGGAGGGGGAAACCACAAACCAGCTCCTTTCAACACAAAAGCATCCAAATTAAATATTAAAATAGCAAGAAACAAGCGCAGAAAGCCAGCAAATACAAGGAGTCGAAACCATGTGCAATCCTGCAGCAGCTCAGAGATCTAAATGAATAGGGCAGCTGAATGAAACCAGATAAAACGCCGGATGTCTGTCAGTGCCGTTGGCAGCAAACGTCACTCAGCTTCAAAGATCTCCGAAGGGGAGCAGCTACACCAAAAATTAACATATTTTGCCGTAACAAGGACGGACAGAGTGCAGCTTCAGAGGCGCCTTCCCCACTTTCAACCCTCGCACAACACAGTGGCTCATTAAATGACCTCCACAAGCAGTGCAGGTCCCCAGAGGCACCGATGCATTCACCCCCCTGCTTCCCTGCCGCACCGAACTGGGGATGCTCCTCCTCACGGCGCTAACACGGCAGCGCGTTTATCGGGCAGCCAGGAAGGGCTGAGCCTTTGCACAGCCCAGACCAGCAGCAAGACCTTTGCACAGCCCAAACCAGCAGCAAGACCTGCTGAGCAGCTGCAGTTGGAGTTTTAGGCTGCAGCTTCATACCGGGCTCAAAGCGGAAAGATGCTACCTTGCTGAAACCACTGCGCCCTTCATTATTCTCGTGAAGAAGTATGCCTATGCAGGTGTGCCTGGACCTGCAGATGTTTACAGGCAGCTCTGGTCGAGCTTTCTGATTTAAGCTTTCTGTTTTAAGCTCGTCGGATCCTCAGGCAGGCATTGTAATTAGAGAAGGCTCAGGAGAAAAGCAGCTGAATAACTCCAGCCTCCCTTGTCAGGCTTGCTGCGCAAAACCTTCACCGAGCAGTAGCCTCGTAATCATTGTTAATCACTTCTTCTCGGCCCCCACAGACCGCTGGAGTCCGGATAATTTGCATCTGCCATTATCCTCGGGCAGATAAGGCCGGTGCCCGCAATTTCAGGTGCGCAGATGCGCTTTGGAACTTGTCAGCCCATCGGTTCCGATGGAAACGGAGCTGCAGCGGGACCCGGGGCCGCTCTCTTCCACCTCGCATAACGCCATTACCCTGATGAGGCCGGGAAAATAAATATTTAAACAAATAGCCGTGTTAATACAACTCAGTCCCCGGATCAGCCATAACCTAAAATGAAGTAATTCAACGACAGACTGCCTGAGGAAAAAAGTGGGGAAAGACTGACCCCTTCAGTACAAGAACGTCTTATTCCCCAGGTATCTGGGAGCAAAATGCAGCTTTCTTAGCACACCCCAGGACGTTTATGTAATTTAAAAATATACAAAGTTGAGTTAAAGCCGTTAAAAACAAGTTGAATGTTCTCTCTGGTGAAAAACGAGCTTTCAAATACAGACAATAAGCGCCTCATCCATGCTTCTCCTTCCAATTCTCCCACAAGTGTACACGACATTTCCCTTCACCCACTCTGACTGGCTTCCCATGTGCTGTTAACTGCCTGCTGTCCCTCCATGCATAGGGCTACATCAGGACTGCTTTGCTACTTCCCAGAAAACTGCTGGAAAATTGAATGCACACTGGTCACTTCATTTTGCTTAACTTCTGCTGCTCAGCATGCTCTTTTTGCGTGTTTCCTTCTAAATAGCTAATTGATGCTCTGACACAGACTCTGCATCCCCAGTGAAACAGATCTCCTAATTCATTTAGCACAAACAGAAAAGAGCAAGAGGCCTGACTCACAAATCACCAAGTACAATATTGAAATCTGTCGGGGTATTACAAATACACTGGCAGACAACAGCAAGCTCCATCAAATGCCACACTCAAGAGACAATTGCAGGCCGTGATCTATGATGTTTGCCTTTTTCCTGAGGGTGTTTCATCCGTGTTGCTTAAACAAGCCTTTTTTCCTCCCACAGGCAAGCAGCAATTAAGTGACAGGAGGCTGAAATGCCCCAGTGAGAAATATGAGGGACAACTACAGAGTTTTACTGCAAAATTTACACATTTTAAGGGCACTTTATACATCAAGTTTTTCCTCTAGACCTCTAAGATTACATTTTGAGCTTAATTAAAACTAAGACATCAGTAGGTAGTCTTGTTTGCAGATACAGAAATCTCGAGAGAGTAAGATGTTTACTAGAATACCATGTTCAGGTATTTGCAAGGAAAACACCATTAAAAACAAACCTGTAAAACTGTGATGTAAATGCCAATGAGAGTTACAGCATAAGAGAGCACTGCTGCTGCAGCCACATGAATGCAAAGCTGGGGGCACAACTTTGGGCAAAGCAGTCAGGGCACAGGTAAGCTGAACTTGGAAGGGTCTCACAGAGGAAGCATCACCCAGCACTCACCTTTCTTACAAGGAGGGCTTTACCTTTAGGTGGATCTTCAGTGTGAGTCAGTATGACAGTCCTTTCAATGCCTGACCATGCTTTCAGTGAAGAATTTTTTCCTAATATCCAATCTAAGCCTCTCCTGGTGCAACTTGAGGCCTATTTAACCAGCAAAATATTTAAACCTTGTGTGTCTTCTAAAGATCTAACAAAACTGAGCACGTGTTGAAAGACTTCTCAGTGCAGTTTCCCTGGCTGCTTTTCAGGCTGCAGGGTTTCTCCAGCTTTTAGTCCTCAGCTGGTTTAGTAAGTGGATGGACAAAGCCATAAATCCAGGTAAGGGGTAGTTAGGCAATCAGGAACTGAGATAAGGGAGTCATTCCCATAACTGACAAGCTTTTCTGGGGATATGAACTCTCCACTGACAAGCTTGCAGCACTGTGTTGGCCAGCTGTCCCAGGAACCTTGGGAGCTTGGGGCTCTGATAAATTCATGCAGGTGTGTTCACCTGTTCTTTGTTCTAGTCTTCTCTTTAATAATTTTTTATTCCAGTTACTCAAAGCTGGGAATGCCTCTGCTGCCCCTGGTTGATTCCCCTCCCCTAGCTGTTACACTCATTTATCTCCACAAGAGCTTTTTCCCTTGAATTTTACTTAGGGAGTCTTAAAAAAATCACACAGTGACAGCTACCCTCTGTTTTGGGGAGGGAAGGGTCCCTCTCAGATTCCTTACATTAACCTTTCACACATGTCAGCTACAGACTGCTGCTCTACAAGTGTGTGCCTAGGAGAACCCCCAGTGATCTCCCCCTGTGTTTTGCAGGGGAGATGATAGATCAAATAAAGTAAATCTCCTCAACCACATGTCACTTGCCAAAGTGGTGAATCTGGTGCACAAACATAAGTTTGATTTTGCATTCCATAGGTAACTGGCCAAACAAACAGGTCGATTTCCTCCTAAAGGGAGCTCATGTCATCATTTGTAAACAAAACAGCAATTAAAAACACCAGGTCCACGGATGTACATGCATTTTCATCTTTTTCTTATTTGGAAAATCTGCAGTTTATCCAATCTGGGTAAGCTTGAATCAAACCTAGCAAGAAGTTTGTGGCAACCCCTTGCTTGCCCTGACCATGTATCACTTTTGTAGTCACTTTGATGGCCATTTCAGTCCCAGTCTGTCACAGGTGTCCCTGAGTGTCCTGACAGAATGCTCTTCTTTCTGCACCAATTTTTAAGGCTGCTAGTAGATTCAACTCAATGCAAGAAGCCCAAAGCAGCAGTTATTAATCAAACACAATATGAATACCTTAAGCTGGAATCCTTTCACAGGACTGGCACATATTGTGGTGTGAAGAATGTGTGTCTCCCAGAAACACGGTGAAGGTATCCTGAACTACTAAAAAATGGAACATGACACAGTGATGCTGCCAAGCTTTTGGCAATTTGCTTGTTCACTTGTTTTTTTTTTCCATAAGCACATGCCTAGGTTAGGCTAGTTGCATTTTAGCACTGATACAGCAACTGTTTGCTTTCCAGGTTTTCAGTCAATCTGGTGTCAGTTTGCTTCCTGCCATTTTTTTCCCCTGAAAGGCCAGAGATGTGGAGATGCTGAGAACTCAAATGGACGTGGCCTTCAGCAGCCTGCTGTGGCTGAGCCTGCTTCAACGGGGAGTTGGATTAGGTGGTCCCCAGGGGTGCCTTCCAACCTGTGAGTCTGTAATTCCCACATCAGAACCTACTGGGGGAGAGGAAGATTTAATACTTCACATCCAAACCAAGGGCTGCCATTATCTGCTTGGAAAGCACGACACTTACCTTCCTGCAGTGTTCACAAACAATCTTCCCTAGGCTACAGAACACTGCATGTGCTGATGGAGCTGAAATACTTGGAGTAGAGCTTCCTGTCAAACAGGCTTGAAGAAGAGTAAGACAGCAAACTGCTCTCCTTGTTTATTTCTCTTTTAGCAGCTCTTCAGAGTGTTGCTGCTCTCTGCATACAAGTGATTGATGCATCACTCCACGCCAAAAGTTCTTTCAGTGCAGGTGAAAATGGTTGATCAATACCTAAGTTTAAGAAACGACCTTCAGTGGGCAGCCACAATTCTTCAAATGTCTTTATTAAACTTACTTCTTTCTATTCAGATGGCAGTTTTGCTCACTGTAAATGAATTCCTATAAAAGCTGCTGCGTAGGTAGGGTGTTCCTTTCAGCACTGCAATACTGAGAGAAATGCAAAGCTTAAGACTAGGTAGAGCTTTTTGCAAAATGGAAAAACAGCTCAGTACTTCTCCTTACTCTGTCATTCCCACCAGGGTTTTTTCATTGCTTTTCTCCAATAATCTCTTCATTCAACACGGAGGTTTGGTCATTTCAACTATTTAAGCATTGCGGACTTTTGAAAGACAAAATACTTGTAATGATAAAAGCATAGAGCCTTTTAAAGCTGATATATTTGCCTTGTCGAAACAAAACCAAAAATAAAGGTGATTGTTAAATCACTAGCCAGCTGAAGTTCAAAGTAATCAAAGACTGAAATTGCTCTGATGTAGTAAAAAAATGGAGCCAAGGCTTGACATGGTGGTGTTTCTGAACTATTATGGATATTTTAAAATGCAAGAAGTTTTTTATACCGTCTGTCTAAATTCAGGCAGTTTTATTTTAATAGTGGTCTAGTAAATGCTGACTTGTCATTTATATCAACCTGGAGATACTTTGCTTCTTTCCCTTTTCCCTGAAATACAGTCACATCACCCATTTTGTACACTTTATTGCTTTATGCATTTTCAAGACAGCCAAATCTTTTTCTGAAGACTTCTCCCAAATTGCCAACTCTTAACTATTGAACTGTCTGCAGGATGGAGACAGTATGGTATAAAAAAAAAGAGTCCTCACATTTCAAACTATCTGTAATAGTTCTCACACTATTGAAATAATACACAGAATGTTGACTGGAAGAAACCTCTGGAATCCAACCTCCTGCTCAAAGCAAGACTATCACCAGCACCAGATCAGGTCAGGCAGGGCTTTGTCTGGCCACACTTCAAAAACCTCCAGTGATGGAGATCCAGCAATCAGCCAGTTTCCCCTCTCGTTTTGCAAACATTTATACTTTGACTGTGAACGCGGTGATCTCCAGCTCTCCACATTTTCAAGCAAATGTGCTGTAGGGTACAAACACGACGAGGATACAGCAACGTGCCTGCTGGTTGCACTGTTTTGTAAATTGATGGGGTTATGTTTTCCCTTTCATTCTATTTCAGCATTCCCATCTTATTTTGTTGACGACTCTTTCCCCATCTGTACCCAGCCATCGAGTCTAACGAGCCTGTATCAGTCATCACTTCTGCAACAGAAAAGGTCTTTAATGCAAATTGATAATTTAACCCTAACAAACAAAGCCTCAGCATGACAACGCTGACCCCAGTCCGTTTGTCTCTTCCTGCAGTTCCCATACACCAGGGTACACGGTGACTAAGGTTGCTGACTATCACCGTTTGTGCCCTGCTAACAATAGCCTGAAGCGAAAAGGGAGTCTGGAGGCTTTCAGAGTATTTTTCATTCCGTTAGCAGGAAAGATTTTCAGATTCCTGAAAAAACACCTCTTCCTTTGTCGTCATGTGGGTCCTCATCCGTGGCCAACCTGTTTTGTACCACTGCTAGGCACAAACTACCTACTTGGGTGTTGTAGCTCCTAGAAAGGGTAATTTTCTGTGTTATCACCTGGGAGCAAACCCATCACCCATAAAGGCAGTGTATTCATCAGCTGGGATAACAGGGACCGAGGTAAAAAGCAACTTGGTTTTTTATGGCTTCGGGAAACCCATCTGCTGTCTGCTGCCTGTGGCCACAGGGTGGCTTCCTCTGCCTGCAAACCTGCTCACGGTCCCCGGGTAAGGTGGCAGGGAAACCCGAGTGCCACCATGCCTGAGCAAACCCCTTCCCGTGTCACCTGCTGTGCGGGGAGAACTTCGCCAGCATCAGCGTGGGAAGAGCTCAAGCGAACACCCAAGCTCTCACATTTCCCACCACATTTCACGAAAACACGCAGAGTCAAATCCCTTCTTCCCTCCAGGTATGAGTTACCTGGAGAAATTAGGAAGAGCAGGCACCACATTGTAAAAACATCTGTGTAAAAACATTTGATTCTACTGGGGAAGTTCCAAGTAAGACAAATGATTCCAGAACGGTGACTTCCTACCTCTTCGCCCACCTCGCACAGCACGGTGCCCTCACAAGGAACTGCTGTGTGTCCTGCTTTCTACCACTCGTACGTACTATACCCCCACATCAGCTGCTTTCCCTTCTGAAGTTAAGCCTGGCAGGGGGGTGTCACAGCTCCTGCTCCTTCTGTGGTTTAGGCACAGATGGAAAGGAAGCACCACACAACCTCTCGTTGAACACCCCCTCTCTCCTCTTCAGCCTGGTGGAGCGGGGAGGAGAATCAAAAGTAAAACTTTTAGGTCGAGATGAGAAGAGTTTCATCATTGAAAAGGAGGTAAAACGCAATTATAATGGTAAATAATAATCATAATATAAAGTGGGGGGTGGGGGTAAGAGTGATGCTCAGTTGCTATCCCTGTCCTGAACCCAGGCTGGCACCACTTCCAACTATCTCCCCAGTTTATAAACTGGGCACGAGTTGTATGGTGTGGGATATCCCTACAGCCAGTTCTGGTCACCCATCCCGGCTGTGCTCCCCCCCAGTTTTCTTTCGTGCAGCTCCTCACCGGCAGAGCATCACACAGACACACACATTTAAAAAAAATAAATAAAAATAAAAAAAAATTTCCTTTATTTAGGATATAAACACGACTTATAGCAGAAACCCAAGCACCGGTGTGTCATCAACATTATTGCTCACGCTGAATCCGGGCGGTGTGGGGCTGCGGGGCGGGGTTATCCCGGGAATGCGGGGGGGGTATCCCGGGGCTGGAGGGATTATCCCGGGGATGGGTGGCGGTACCCCGGTGCAGAGGAGAAGCCCCCAGGCCGCCCCGGTTCGGTGCCCACCGCCGCCCCGCCCAGGAAGCGCCCTTTGCCCGCGGAGCAGGATCCGGGAGCGCCGGGGGGGGC
>VXAC01006995.1:345895-398334 GCA_013399225.1 Rhipidura dahli
GGGCGCTCCCCCCCCCCGCGGGGAGGGGGGCCGGGGGCGCCGGGCCGGGCTCGGAACCCGCTGCCGCGGCGGAGCCTGTCCCTTGTGCCGCTGCCGTGCCGAGAACGCAGCTCCCAGCCAGCACCCCTGATCGCACCAGCTCTGCACATCCCTGCCCCTGCTCGGTGGGAAATCCCTGTCCCCTCCCGTTCTGCCTCCTGTGCCCCCACCCCAGTGTGTGATCAGATGCGGCAGCGCAGGGAAGGGGGCTCTCACCGCACCCATGGGTGCAGCTGCATAATTAACCGCTTTCGATTATTTAAAAAAAAAAAAAAAAAAAAAAAAAAAAAAAAAAAAAAAAAAACACACCACGTNAAAAAAAAAAGAAAGTCACAACCTGTTGATTTTACTGCAAGCATTATCTGTCCCAAAAAAATAGCTGGGGAGAGGAAGATTTGAATGTCTTCTTAAGGCCACGGGGACAGCGCTGGGCTGCTGGTGGCACGAAGCTGAAAGAGTGGAGCTGTGCACTGGGATGAATGCCAGAACCTCCACACCTTGCTATAGTTATGGCAGGAATACAGAGCTGGGTGGTTGGAAGAGAAATTGAGGAGCCGAGGTAAAGAGCATCCATTGTAGGATGCAGGTGCAAAAATAGGCTATGACAGCACTAAAGCCAAGGCCCCAGGAACAGCAGGGTTTGTTTGCAGACCTCCCTGAGGAGGTCTAGATTGGATACCCCTCATACCTTGCTTTAGTGAAGCTGTGGGCATTGCCTACAGGAACCTCATGTACACAGATGACGTCCCTGTTTTGGTTTTCACATTCAAGCAATAACTCAATACATCCAAGGATATGCTTCTGTTAGTAACAGATGAAATCCCTGCAGGAATGTCCCCTCTGTTGATGCAGTTTGTTCCCACCTTTCACAGAAACATGACCGTGATTCTGGGAAAGGAAGAAGTACTTTCTTCCTCTTGACTACCCTGTTAGTTGAAGTTACCTGTTTCCTGCCATAGCAAATCTGAGCATAGCAGCAGTGTGTTAGTGGCAAACTGAACTAGGGCTTTTTGCAGGGCCAGAAGGGAACTCTTCCTTCTACCTTATCTGCCTGCTGAGATGCTCCCCAGGGCAGTGGTTGTTGGGCATTTGTCAGATGCTGGTACCACCTCTGAAATGCTGATGGATTTACTCCTCCAAAGTTCCTGTTTGTTGACAGCTTTCAGAGCAAAGCCCCTCCATTTGGTGAGTTGCCTGGGGGAGCTGTCAGTGTGTGGACACGGTTCTGGCTGCAGCTCTGGCGCGGGGGCTGCCCATCTGGTGCCCCTTGCAGCGTGTGAATCGCTCGGGCTGGCTGAGCTGCCAAACTGTTGCAGCAGAAATCCTCAGGAGTGGCAAAATCCTGAGAGCTGCAGGGCTGCAGAAAGCAACCTCCCTTTATATATCAGCTTGGAACTGCTGGAAACAATCCATCTGCAGGGGTGGTCCACTTCAGCTTTCAGCAAATACTTAAAGTAGGGACTCAAGGCACTGTTTTTTTCGGCTAAAGCGTCCTTTTTGCTCATCTGTTTATGTTTTTCTTCATTATTCTGCAGCTCACAACTGCAGCCTTTCTCTTTTGCTTGCTCACTTTACTTCTGTCCACCCCTGCCACGGAGAATAAAAGACTTCAAGACTGGTGGGCTTGTAATCCGTGGCATCTGAGGTCCAAAAGTGTTCCGTTCATCTGAGCTGTCTCCTTGGTTCTGTCACTATCCACTCCCTTACTCCCATCATTAAATAGCTGGTGGTGGATGAAATGGTCTGGGCACCCATTAGTTTGCAATGTTTTGCCCATCTGTCCAGTAAGTCAGTTCCATCTGGAGCTTGAGTGGTTGTGCAGCATCTTTGAAGTTATGAAAACAAGTAACTCCAAAGATTAAAAGAGGGCAGGGGGGAAAGTAAAGTCTTAAATGCCTTAAAAATATTCCCATGAGTGATCTCAGCTTTAGCTGTGGTGCATGTTGCTCCTTGCTCCTAGATTTATCACCCTGGTATCCCTTTCCTGATGTCGTTGATTCTTACTTTTTAAAATAAAATGGGATCTTTTTTACCATTGTATTTTCCCTGTTCTTCTGCCTTTTCTCTTCAGCAACTGCTAATGCCAGCCTTCTTGATGCTAACTGCTGGTGCTTACTGTTTGGCTGGTTTTGGCCTCAAAATAGTAAATACTGACAGAGAAATTCTTGTCTTGGGTGTTGATGGCATTTGCAAGGGCAGCCTGCCCAGCAGTTGCATTCATGGTGGTTGTTGGAGCTCAGCAGGGATGCCAGGCTGGGAACTGGCAGAATCCAGCCAGAGTAGGCAGGACATCAAATTGCTTTTTTTTTGGTTGGGTTTTTCTGCCTCAGCCTGAGAGTCTTGGAGGAGAAAGAAGAGATGAGATAGCAAATATGAAAATCAGGTTCTGGTGTCTAAAAAGTAATTCTCTATGTAAAATACTTTTAGGAGAGTAATTAGACTTTTGGCTGTCATTATTGAAGAAGTTTAAGTATGGCTGGCTTTTGCTCTTTTCTGACACCTGTATCTGTGATTATTGTTAACCAGTTCTGAGCCCAGCACCTCTGGTGCATGTCCTAATATCTGTCCCTTATCAGAAGAGGGGCAGCTTTGAGTCTCCATTAAGGAAAATACCTGACACCAGATACCTCAGTAGGACACAAGATGTCCATAAATGTTAGTTGTGCTCAGTTGACTCCATTCCTTTAAGTAACCACTCTGTTTGTTCCCAGTATTCAGCAGGGGCAGTGGAATTTAGAACAACATGACAAACTCTTGCTGAATATTCAACTACAATTGCTTCTGTTTGCTGCTGCAAGAAGGGTTTCTGATTGCTGAACCTGATGTAACTGCACAGATGGACCAGGGAGAAGAACAAGAGCACAAAGCTTTGGAGGAGACACACACAGGTAAGGAACAAGTTGTGTAAGTTTATAAACACAGAGCAAGTGAAATGTTCTTTGGGCTGCCTCAGTGCTATTTGAGCCACTTTATTTTATGCAGGTCACATTGAGGCTTTCTCTTTCCCCCTCAGGGAAGGCAGTCTGCTTGTCTTCGTCAGCTTGCAGGTAAGGGTGTGTAGGAAGAGGGAATATTAAGAACGTGTGAAGGTTTTTTGGGGATAAGGAGATACCTGTGGCATTGCCCTCAGCTCTTCTGTTCATGGCATGTCTGCTCTGGGTTGTATGATGGGGCTACAGAGCTTCTCCAGCTGGGTTTCCATTTGCTCCCAGTCTTCCATTTACTGCTTCCCCTGCATGGTGCAAACAGGGCTCCCTCAGGTAACAGCCTGCCTGTTTGCTGTGCCAATTCCCAGTGGAAATCACTGTCTTTTTTTTTTTTTCCAGGGAGTGAGCTGGAGCCCCTTCCAGATCACCTTACAAGCGCGTATCTGCAGGATGTGTTGGCAGCGGGCTCCAGAGGAGGAGAGGAGCAGCGTGGGGACAGCTGTGGAAGTCAGCGTAGTTGCTCAGAGGCTCTGCAAGGTGCCTCTGAGGAGGAGGTTAAGCTGCCCGACATCAGCCCGGTGAAAAGGCAGGGGAGAAGGGCGGCAGCTTCACGGCGAGCCCCTCGCGTGGAGCGCCCCACCATCTGCTCGGAGTGCGGCAAGGGCTTCAACCGGAGCATCCACCTGCTCCAGCACCAGCGCACGCACACCGGGGAGCGCCCCTTCCAGTGCGGGGACTGCGGCAAGGGCTTCAGCCAGAGCTCCCACCTGGCCCAGCACCGGCGCGTCCACACGGGCCAGAAGCCCTACAGCTGCGCCGAGTGCGGCAAGAGCTTCAGCCAGAGCTCCAACCTCCTCAAGCACCGGCGCGTCCACTCGGGGCTCAAGCCGTACGCGTGCAGCGAGTGCGGGAAGCTCTTCGGCGACAGCTCCACCTGCATCAAGCACCGGCGCCTGCACACGGGCGAGCGGCCCTACAGGTGCCCGGCCTGCGGGAAGAGCTTCAGCCAGCAGTGCCACCTCCTGCAGCACCAGCGGGCGCACGCCGGGGTGCGGCCCCACGCCTGCGGGCAGTGCGGCAAGCGCTTCGGGCAGAGCTCCGACCTGGCGAACCACGCCCGCACCCACACCGGCCAGAGGCCGTACCGGTGCGGGCAGTGCGGCCGCGGCTTCAGCGGCAGCTCCAACCTCCGCAAGCACGCCCGCATCCACAGCGGGGAGCGGCCCTACCGCTGCTCCCAGTGCGGGGAGAGCTTCCGCTTCCAGCCCCAGCTGGCGCGGCACCAGAAGCGCCACGCGGAGTAACTGGGGAGAGGAGAAGGCGCCGTGGACCGTAGGAAGCTGGCTGGTGCTGGGGAGACAGAAAGCTGCTCACTGGTCGCCTTGTATGGGACATGAATTTTGGTGGAGAGAGCCCTCACAGCCTGTCCCCTTTTTTCCCTTTTTTTTTTTTTTTGGTTGGATTTATCCAAATGTTTGTGAGCACTGCCAAGACACTCAAGCCGAGAGGGAGGTCGCTGCTGATTTAATTAAATGAACTAGAGCACGCTTACTGTGGTGCAGTGGTGGTTACGAGCCTCTCTTTTGGGGATGAAGAACAGAAAGGTACTTACACAGTATGGTACCTTCAAGGACAGAGAGACATTCTGAGCATCAATGTCTTTTCCTGTTATTTCTAGTGGGGAGTGATTTTTATCCCAGTAGAAAACAGCTAAAATTTGTACCTGTTTCCTGTACAAGCTGCCTGTGTTTTCCCTCACAGAAAGGCCACAGCCTGGGATGACTGATTCCCATAGAATCCACATCTCCCACGTGCCAGTAGTCTAGATTTTAGATGGTCTTTGCATCTGTTTATTTGAAACCCCTGCAACGCTGTGCTGGGTGCGTCTGTGTACATGCTGTAGGCACAGCTGATGCTGTCTTGGGGCTATGTCTGTGGAGCACTGGTTTTGCTGGGTTGTATCATTGTTAAATTGACAACTCCACAAATCATGCTGCTGTCTGACAGCTTAGCCCTCAGCAGCAGTTAACTGAATTAACATCCTAATAGATGTTTCAGAGTCTTGTTTAGGTGCTTTTGTGGGTGGAACTTCATGAATGTTTTTATAAGGCTTTAAAAAGTATATAGGATGACTTTTTCAATTGTGGTCTTTTAATTGCCTGATGAACTGAAGATGAACAGGAAAATGATGAACAGAAAAAGGATGGCATTTGAAAAATAAGCTGTGTCAAACTGATTTTGTATTACATGTTAAGCATTTTTTATTGCATAAAACTTTTGAATTCAAACACTATGGTTTTGAGTTGTTAATGATTATGAAGGGGTAATTATGAGTTCTCGACCAATTCTGAGAATTTCTGTGATGTTTTTGTGAGTGGTTTTGACAGTTTTAATAATGACTTTCTAAGGAACATGAGGGAGACAGGATTCTGAGAAAGCAGAAGGATCTGACCTCTGAAGAGGTCTTCTTCACTTTGAGGAGGAGAATACTACTACTGGAAGTCTGTCCTTAATAGGATTTCTAGCTCAGGCAACCGCTTGGTACGGGGGAGGAGGAGGGAACTGGCAGTAATAACAAAGATGTTAATATCTCTAGCATGGAAGAACTCCCTGTAATGAGTGTGGCAGTGTATACTGAAATGCCTGTTCCACCCACGAAGACAAACAGGGGAAGAAATCACAGTGTGCTTCAGGCAAGAAAACGAAGCGATCAAATCTGTTGTGCTGCAGGATTTTTATTTTCAGCACCACACACAGGCCCGGTGCAAACTGTGAGCTTTCACACAGGGGTGAGCTCCCAACAGGGAGGTCACTTAGGGCAAAGAGAATGCCCAGCATGAAGAGCACAGGATGCTGAGGAAACAAGCAAGCTGTGACCAGAATATGACTGGAATTACTGGCTGAGTAATGTGGATACATCCCTGCCTCCCTTAGCCACCAGCTGCTGCCACAAAGGGCACAGCTTCCTGCTCCATTGGCAGATCTGGTGTAAGTTATTTGGTGTCTACTCCCACCTTCTCCACAAGAGCCTGAATTAATAGAGTTGTGCTGAGTAAGTGTTCACATGGCTGTGCTCTTAAGATCCATAAGATGATCCATGCTTTTTGAATTACACATTCTGGAGAGTTCATTTCAAACTCCCATTAGTCCAGTCTATACCACAGGCTCATGAGGAGCAGGGTATGTACCACTGAAAGGCTTGGAGTCAGAGAACAGACAGGCCAAAACAAATAAACAAATAATGTGGCCAGCATTGCTGTTAGTTCCCAAGAAATACATCATTTAAGATGTTTGTTGCTTTTCATCCTCTTTTTTTTAATGTTTCTAAGAAGGGCTAGACCTGGAAAAGCCTGACATATTGCCTTTGTTGTTCCTGCATTCCCAGCCCCATCAGAAAAGCGTCCATTGCCTGCAGAGGATGGAAACTACAATTCATTTCTGTGGTGTCTTTGCTGCACATGCTGTTACCAAAACATGTGTTTTTTCTGAAAGGTAATTCTGCCCCCATAAAGTGGGTGAAAAGATGTCTCTTGCCTCAGTGTTTGGAGTGTCAGCCAGTTGTGTATGTTTGTGGAGTGGACAAAGCCAGGCCAGGGTGGTGACATTTACACGGTAAAAGGTGCAAGGGGCACAGAAGCCAAGCAGTGTTAGCCCAGGTGAACTCTTTTGCTCTAATGCCGTTGCTGTTCATTTCTCAAACTGGGCACGTGTAGAACCTGCTGATGGGCATTATCTGCACCCACCAAGTCCTCACACAAACACTGCTGCTGGGCAGCCCCTGTGCCCTCACTCTCCACTCCGGCCATGACAAGCCGGGGCACTTTGTGCTCTCTCTGGTCAGTCACTGCAAACCCTGTAGTTCAGAGCCCACAGCATCCAATTCAGCTTCACTGCATGGTTAATTCAGATTCCCTTAGCTGGGAGCCAGGGGGAGTGGGAGAACTACGAACATCTGAGAACCTTTTCTGTCCCACACTTCCCATATTCTCTCTTAGTCATTCATTGAGGTACAGGAAGAATGGGCAGCAGGCCATTTCGGGATCAGCCTCTTTCTAGAAATGGCAAACCAAACTGCTCTGAGGACTTGCCTGTGTCCCTGCTGCATGAGTTCTCAGAGAGCTGGCTGCCATGTTCCCAAAATGCCAGGTTGCCACTTAACTGTGGCCTGGAACACATGCTGGTTTTGGTGCACCTTGTCTTATCAACTTGTAGCTCTTGCTGCAAGTGCCCCCATGGTCAGCCTTGTTCAGCTGGCAGTGAGGGTAACTGAATGTGGGCTGTGGCAAAGATTTTTACTCCAGAATATGCTGTATATATAGAATACAACACACCAATCCCTTATGCAGAGCACGTGGGCAGGGACAGCAGCACCCAGGTTCGCTCCCTGGGGCTGTATTACACACGGGTGTAGAAAACATAAGGGTTCTAATCAGCTATCAGTGTTCATGCAGAATTTTTGTGTTGCCACTTTTCTTTAATTGATTTGCTTGCAAGTAAGGTTGAGCTTCTCACAGAAGTGTGTGGTTCTCAGAGCTCCCCAACACCACGTGGGATGCTATCCACACTCTGCCTTTCAAAGATCTTTGAAATAGTACAAAACTAGGCTTCTGCTCTTCAAACACTTTTTGAAATGTGTTCTCTGCATGCTGCACATGCTTGAGTGTTGAACTTTCAAACATAAAATTCTCTTGAAATCCTCTAAAACCCCTTGTTATTGGGAGCTCTGTAACTCCAGGCTCATTGATATGATGAGGGAAGTTGGAACACTTAGGAATTGTTTCATCTACGATGCAGCATCTTCTCTTAATGAAGAAGTGTCTCTCATCAGGATGACAGGCTGTCCATGGAGACCTCTTGATTACAGAGCTCTGCTCCAGTAACTTTCCTTTTACAGCTATTCACAAGAACCAGTCTAGGCTGCATTTTACTGAAACTGGGGAGTGAAATTTTCCATTCAGGCATCATACTGGCCTGAACAGAAGGCAGCCTCAGATCTCTCTTCTGAGGAGCAGAGACAAAAATTTATATATATAAATATATATTTCTATTTAAAGAAAGAAAGAAAAAAAACCACCACAAACCCCAAACCCATTTCATCATTTCACTTCCCGAGTTCTAATTAAAACATACCTTGGGCTCAGAGGCTGCTACCCACACAAGTTCTGTCACTCTGTCCATTGGGTGAAGGTCTATTTGTGTGTGGGACCGAGTGCTCTCCAAGCCTTGGCAGCTCAGCTCCACAAAGATGCAGGTTCCAAATTGCATCAGTTGGTTCTGGCTGCCAAAATTGCACATTGCAGTCCCTGTAAATTGGCTGCACTGGGGTGTTGTGTGCACTGTGGTTTTACCAATTTGAGTAGTTTTACTTTCTGAAAAATACTGAGAACTTGACCGTGCTGAAAGTTTCAAGTCAAGAAACTGGGACTCCAAGTTCTAAAGAAAAATGCTCCAGGTACCAGGCCCCCACATCATTTCTGTATGCACTCAGTAATTGTGGCCAAGTTAATGCATGAAGATTTGTAGGACCTGCATTTTAGACAGGTGCTGCTCAAACTTTAACTGTCTAGGCCTACTCCTCTAAGATAGCCAAAAACCTGAAAGAGAAATCCAGGAGGAGTTTACATAGCTAAGATAGCCTTCCTTTTAGTGAACTTACCCTTCTTGCAGAATCAGTGATGCGAAAATGGTATCTTTCCATTTTTTACACACTTTACACAAGGTAAAGCTTTTAGCTTTTTGTGCTACTGTTTTACCTGATCTCCAGCCTACTGGATGTTAAAAGTCCTTGCCAAAACTTGTAATTCCAAGGTGAGCAGGCCTGAGGCCTGTAGAAACACACATTCTGGTTTTGCCAGGAAGCAGAGAACTTTGAGAAACCGAAGTAATTAATCATTAAGCAGGCTCTTGAGTTGCAAAATGCAACCAGTTGGAGCTCTGCCTCTCACTACCCTGGAGTACCTATTCAGAGACAAGTGCACTGAGTGATCTGCTGCTGAAAGAGAAGATCTGATAACTGGGACATGGAAATCACTCCCACCTGCTCTGGAGAGGCTGATGGAAACCAACTTGACACGTAAGCAGAAAGGATTTCCGTAACACAGCAAGGACTAAATGAAAACACTACACCTGCTGGAATAAGTGGTTCTGTGCAATTTTGGGCAATTTTTTCAGACTCATTTGTCTAATTCAGAAATGGCCCTGAATCACAAAGCTGTACCTACAGCCAAGTGCTCATGGATAGCTGTGACTGGGCATGGAAGAGTGCAAGGTGTAAGAAGGAATTGCAGTGGGAGCTCTGCCTTGCTGGCACAAACACTTCCCCACCCAGAAGTGACGTCCTGCAGAGCTGTGACTGAGCTGGGTGACCTCTCAGTGTTTCTGTTGTCAGGTCTTCCTCACCCCCCTTAGTCTTTAAGGTATGGATGAGCACCTTTCCTGCTCCATGTTGGCTTGGAGACTTCTGCAGAGGGGGAGGGAGCACTTTGAGCCCAAAGAAACGCTGAGCACATTCTCAGGTGGTAAAATAGAGGATGAGTGACAATTTTCAGAGCCAAGGGATGCTGTGATTGCACAGGGAAATACAGAGCAGAGCTGGGAGCTGCTTCTCCTGCATCTGACTGCTGGTAACACCTATCAGACACAATCTAAATGTGTAAATGCTGTTCAGGTTACACCTGCAAACAGTGTGAGTCTTAATCCATTATTTACAACACCAAGACAGAATCCAAATGAAGTTGCTTGTTTACGACACAAAAATCATCAGTCCAGAGTACTGCAGACTTTAGGACAAAGAGGTCAAAAGAAAAGAACATGTCTGTACTAAGAAGATAAAGTTTTCTGAATAAAATAAAAAAAAAAAAGGTTTTACGTCTGCAAGATTAGGGGAGAGTTTATCCTTTCTCTGAAGGAATGTGGCTCCATAGGGTATCTGCATGGTTTTTGATATGAAAATGCTGGGCAGAATGTTTTTGTATGTTACCCTGTGAATGGTATGAGATTTATGAAGGGTCTGCTGCTCCACTGGAAACTGTTTATTTGCCATTAATAAAAAAAAAAAAAAGGGTTGAAAACTACTCATGTAAACTGCTCATATCTTAGCAAAAACTGGGGAAATTATTTGCCTGCCGTATAATAAAAGAGCAGATTTGTGGTAGCTTTTCCTGCTTTTATTCTCCATGGTGACAACTCAAAAAGCAACTACTTCAATACTGTATGCATGGCAGTTGTATAATGTTTGGTAATTGGGGATGTGGATGTGTCCCAAAAAGCTATAAAAGTGTTACATTTTCATTACAGAGTATTGTTACGTCCTTCTCCCCCTCATATTGAAAAAGTTCATTACCGGGGAGGACAATCTAAGTAAAATAGCAGCAGCAAAGAAAGCCACTCACTCGCTGGGTAATGGCTGGGAAATGGCTCTGGTAGGCAGCAACAGAGGCAGGAAAAAAGCCCAGCTCATCTGTAAACAGCAAGAGGATTGTACCCCTGGGCCAGGGCTCAAGTTTCCCTGGACTGAATTTTGCTTTTAAGCCAAACCTGTCGACTCCTAGTTCATACTTCTAACTCACATGTAAGAAATAGCACCTTGGAACTCCGTTTGATTTCTGACTCATTAAGTGCTGCTTCTCTCTGCCACTGCTCTCACCAAGGACAATGAAACCTGAATGCATTTGCTCCTGCAGTTTGCACTCCACAGCTCTGACTGCAGCTGCCCTGGGGTTGGAAACAATGCCGACTCATTTCAACATTAGGTTCAGCTTTAATTTTTAAAATGATTCCAGTAACACCCCTGCCTGGGCTTGAGAGAGTATCTGGAGGGCTTGGGTTTTTGTTGTGGGCACACTTTTGCTTTTATAGCGGGTAAAAATGCCTTTTTACAAAACGCCACTCATTCTACATCTATCCAAGCTGTCTGGAACCCCTAGGCACAACACTGAAGGTTGACTGGAAATAGCCAAAGGAAAGCTAAGGAGTCAGAGAGACATTACAAGCCTGACAAAAAATGACAGGCAAAAGGGAAAAGAGGCGGTGGCCACCCCTGGCAAAGGCCCCTGTGCAGGCAGGGGTGAATGTCAGAAAGAATTATAAAGGTTGCAAGAGAATTCATATGGGAATCATGGCAGGTTCCTTCCTTTAGTATTAGCTAACTTTATTATTTAGATTTTTGCTGTTTCTAATGCTGGTAAATCCAGCTGGCATTTTTAAGTCCACAACAGAATGATAACAGAATGATAGCTGTTCCTTCACACTATGCAATGGATAACTGTTCTGATCTTCCAGGCAAAGGGAAAGGGATTTCAGGAGCCCCAGGTGACTATGAGGGTGGTTTCAACACCACAGCTGTTGTAGAAAGCATGTACAGCCAGGAGCCTGGAGATGCTGCACCACAGAGATTTCTGGAATGGTAGGGGCAAATCTGCAGCACCTGGCAGATCCCAAAGGGATCTTTGCTCCTGGATTCTACTTTGCTCCAGTAAAAAAAATGGGCTAAAGCCCCTTTAGCATTTATTTCCACATGTCCCAAACCTTGTACTTAGTGACACAGAACGGATCATCACCCACATCTTGTGTGAAAGCTACCTCGAGAAAAGGACAGCTCCATGCAGTTTCTCAACAATCTCCACATCATTAAAATTATTTTCAGAATAGCCCAGGCATGATAAACACCATGGTGCTGTGTTTATTTACCTGGAACAGTTTGTGGCAAGGTTTGACTTCTGAAATATTTTGTGATTGCTCCTTCTCAGGGATCTATCCCAGGGGCTGTCCTTTATCTCTCTGAGATGCAGCCCTGGGGTGCACTGCTGATGGCCACCCCTGACCCAGCTCTAGCAACAAGGGTGGGGATGTTACAGCTCCAGGCCCCTGTACATAGCAGCATAAAGACCTGAGTAATCCTGGCTGCCTGTTTCAGCTTATAAATGTTGGGAGTTTCTCAAAAAATTCAAGTATTCAAAGTGCTAATTTTGTTAATTTTCCATTTCAGTGGAAATGGAGTGTTCTGAGGATATTCACACTGAAGCCACCCACTGTAACTTTTACAATGTACTTTGAAGGAATAAAGGGATTGATGAGAAGTCATTACCATTGGTATTTATCTTCCTATTCCATTATGTCAAAACCTTTTTTTTTCAGTAGCCAAGATCTCTTTTTTTTTTTGACAGCACAGCCAAATCTACTGCTGCTGCTCGATCCTGCTTTTGCTCTAGGGGCTCTTTTAAATTTTTACAGGATTCTCTCATCATGTTTTCTTAGCAAGTCACCATTGGGATGCTGTGGTTTTAAGACCACAAAACCCTCCATGTCCTTGACATGACCCAGACATCCATATCCAGTAAGAAAAGGACTTTAATTTTATGCCAGCAATAAAAATTGATCACTGGAAAACTTATAATTTGAGACCACATAATAGCCAGGCTCATTATTATGTCCCAGTGCCAGCATTCTGCAGGTGTTCTGAAAGATGGCACAGACACAAACCATTACTCCTCTCCTGAAACATGAGGCTCTTCTCTGTCAGTCTCTGTCCCCCTGCTCCCCTGCTGCAGGAGTCACAGATCATTAGGGTTGTGTAGCTGTGCAGGTACTCTACGTCACCCCTCACTTCTTGATTTGGTCTATTTACTGCTGCTGCTGCAGACATATTTCTAATGGGAAAAATAAAGATGGCCTGAGGACAGACATGATCAGTAACTGAAAATTCCTGCAGATTTGTACAGGGAGATATGAAATCTAAAATTTTAGAGCAAAATTGTTGCTGCCCAGATCTGACTTCAGGCAATTAAGAGCTCTGGGTTTTTTTTTTCTGCAGCTCAAACTTTTATCAACTGGTAAAACTCATAGAATCACTAGTCATAAAATCTTCAATACTTTTCCAGGTACTTGGGTTCAAGAGACGTTTCTGAGTTCTCACAAACAGTTGTTTCTACAATTAATACAGTTTTCTTAAAAGAATTAGGTTGCAACTACTTATTTATAAGCTAAATACACAAATGGCAACTTCTTACACACAGTGTGCAGCTGCCCTAAAGGACCAGCACTGAACAAACAAAACTGACTCAAATAAATGAAGACTTGTATTTTTAATATACACAACTCATTCCTGAGGGCTTGATCAAATAAACTACAGTAAATGAGATAAGGGACAGAACATAACTGATATGAGAAGATTGTAATGCTCAGGCTTTCAGTATTATTTAAAAGATAGAGGTATTTGAAGACTGTAAAATCACTGGCTTGGCCCCTTTCTGGCATAGTCAGATGCACTTTCAAATATTCATGTCAACTCTTTCCTGGGTCTGCTGGATGTCTGATGGAAATGATAACAGGCTAAGCTCCCTGGAAATTCATGGCACAGGGGTTGCCAAGGTTTTCAGACTAACAAAATACCAACTTGCTAGAATCCTTAAAGGCCAGGAATGAAATGTTTGATTTAAAACAGCAGTGCAGCTCTGTAGACTTCTCAAGGCCCCAGAGTCCTCAGATGGCAGCCACCTGCTCACCTCTTGCTAACTATGCTGTGATTTTCCTCAGAACACACATTAATGGTAAGAAAAGATGAAAATACTTAAAATGTTAGTCTCTCCAGCCACAATACAGGAAGATGGTAAAAGCAGTTGCTAAGTTGTTCTCCCTGTTTGGAAAGTCATGGTACTCAGGTAGTCAGGTCCCCAGTGACTGGTGAAAGGGAAACATCCCACCTGTTTTAAAGAGGAATAAAACAACAGGACCCTGGGAACTCATGACCAAAGAGCCTCACCTCTGTGCCCTGGAAGATCCTCCTGGAAGCTATCTCAAGGTATATGGATGGCCGGGAAGTGATAAAAGGCAGCTGGCATGGCTTCACCAAGGACAAATCATGCCTGCTTATTTGGAGACCTTCTATGAGAGTGATGCCATTGGTGCATAAGGAAAATCCACCTGACGCCATCTGCCTTGACTTCTGTAAGGCCTCTGACACAGTCCCACACAACATTGTAGTTTCTAAATTGGAGAGAGATGGGTTTGATGGATGGACTCGATGGACAAGGAATTTGCTGGATGGCCACATCCAGAGCATCAGTCAGTGGCTCTGTGTCCAAATGGACATCAGAAACAAGTGGTGTCCCTCAAGGGCCTGCACCAACTGGCACTGTTCAATCTTCACTAATGGCACAGACAGTGGGACTGAGGGCCCTCTCAGCAGTCTGTGGGTGACACCAAGCTGAGTGATGCCATGGAGGCACTGGAGGTGAGAGATGCCACCCAGTGACCCTGGGACAGGCTTGAAGAAGAAATTCAACACAGCCAAGTGTGAGGTGCTACACCTGAGTCAGGGCAACCCCTGGCACTGATACAGACTGGGGCAAGAATGGACTGGGAGCCCTGAGAAGGGCTTGGGGAACCAGATGATCTTTAAAGTCCCTTCACCATTCTATGGTTCTATGATTTCATAGTGGTGACGGCTGGACATGAGCCAGCCATGTGCTCTTGCAGCCCAGAAAGCCAACCATATCCTGGGCTGCATCAGGTGAGTGACCAGCAGGAAAACGAGTGGAATTCCCTCTCCTCCATTCTCCCAAGACCACACACAGAGAACTGTGTTCAACTCTGGGGCCACCAGCACAAAGACACAGCCCTGTTAGAGTAGGTCCAGAGGACGGATACAGAAATGTCCCCAGGGGCTGGAACACCTCTTCTGTGAAGACAGGATGAGAGTTGGGGCTGTTCAGCCTGGAGAAGAGAAGGAGACCTTAGAGGAGCCTTCCAGTGCCTAAAGGTACCTACAAGAAAGCTGGAAAGGGACTTTTTACCAGACTTTTTTACTTTTTTGCATTGATTTTCAACTAAAAGAGGGCCATTTTAGATTAGATACAAGGAAGAAATTCTTTATTATGTGCGTGGTGAGACACTGCAACAGGTTGCCCAGAGAAGCTGCTGATGGCCCATCACTGAAAGTGTTCAAGGTCCAGCTGGACGGGGCTTTGAGCAACCTGGTATGTGGAAGATGTCCCTTCCCATGGCAGAGGGTTGGAACTGGATGATCTTTAAAGGCTACCTCCTGCACAAACAATTCTGCAATTCTACAACTGTGTGTTCCTGCTGGCTAATCCCTCTCTGGCCAGGAAGACCCAGGACTGGGATTTCCAAAACTACAGCCATCACTAGAGGAGTGTGGAAGAAGAAAGTCATCCTTCCATCAATGCACTTTCTCACATGAAAACTGTCATCAAATCTACAGAGATTATTTTTGCTGCCCCCTGACCATTCCTGGTGGGTGAACTATCTGGCAAAGGAGTAATATATAAATTAATCTATCATTTTCATGGAGAACTGCAGAGATGTTAATATACCTTGTGTACCAAACAGTACTGCCAATATAAGCACCTGAGGCCAGACAGCTTCCCAAATTCCCAGAGGAACAACAAAGATGTCATTTCAGAGGCTGATAACGTCTATAACACAACAGGGCACTAAGTTGTTTCTAGGTGTAATAGGGATCAAGATACTGGACCTTAAAATGTTCCCATCATGTTCCCTCACATGATGATTTTAGCAGCTAAATAAATGTCTGCATAATACCCTATGAAAACCAGAATGTCAGGCTTCCAAATGGTGTGAAGCATTCACTTCTAGATAAAGCTATTCCTGAGACAACAGCCACTAAAACCACATCCCAACCAAAGTAAATGGAATGGTTTTAAGTGAAAAAGGTGACTTTCAAACCTTGTATCCATCCACAGTGCTAATTCTTTTTCCACTGCTGTTCCTGCTCTCTTCAGTGCCTGGAAACAATTCCCAGAAAGAGGTGATACCAGTGGCCCAGAATGAAGGTCTGCAGCTGCCCTCTCACTGAGGCTGTCCCCTTTTTGCTTCCTTGAAACAAAAAGGCCACTCACTAGAGCAGCAGAGGTGTGTCTGGTGGTGCTGGAAGCAGAGCACTAGGAAGGCTAGAGCACTGCTTTTAAAACAGTGGAGTAGGTACTCCAGCTTGAAGCTCTTACAGGGCCACAGTTCAGCTGCAAGGATATGCAACTGCATCAAAACAAAACACAGTTGGGGGCAGGGGGGAAACAAATCATGCTCTCATCACAATAAAAGCCGCTTTGACCCACTTTCAAAACAATACATGAATCTCACCTGCAACTCTCATCACACAACGAACAGAACTAAATATATTGAACAAACCAGCTCATAATTGTCTCTTTTCCCATTAAGCCCTTATCAAGGTAACATCTCATCAGTAATTTTCTTACAGTGTCTGAAAGGATGTAGATTTTCTTTCATGATTTAGGGCCTGATCAGCTGGAGGCAGTCTGCAGCTGTAAGAAAAAGGCCTCCTCCCAGCACGGGGGTGATACAGAAAAGGCTTTAAGTATGGAGACAATTTTGATCCAAACAGAGAACTGTGGAGACAGAGAGAGCGAGAGGTACACAGGCCTCCCTCTGCACGTGAGACAGGGCAAGAGGCACAAAGGCAGCCTCACTTGTAGTTCAGGGCTGCAGGGAGGGCTGCAGGGGCAGCATGGACGTGGCTGCCGTCCAGTGCAGAATGGAGGGCACTGGAAAACAGGGTGCCAAAGAGAGCCCTGCCGTCATTTTCCTGGCAGACTCCCAGAGCCTCTGAGACTGAGTGCTGTCCATGGCAGTCTGTCTCTTACAAAAGCCTCAGTTCCCCTGGATGAAACAAACAATTGAAAGAGTCCATGGCTGATGGCTGCAGAGGTTCACAGAGGCTTGTCTTGCTTGTTGCTCTGCATCTTCTCTGCTGCAGTCACCTCATGATATCCAGCCCATCAACATGACAGGTCCACAACAACTTCAAACCACAAGGGACATCCTTGTTGGGAAATCATTCTGAGAGGAAAGAGAGGAGATTAAATGTCAACAGGAAAGCAATCATTGGAACAGACAAAGGGACAGACACAAAGCTTTGACAGAGACAACTAAACAGCAATCCAGTCCACTCACAATCCAGTCCTCTCTCCCACAGCCAAGCTACTCTAATGATAAGGTCTCCCTCATGGCACAGATTTCCCCAGCTGGGGTAGATGGGGAAGATCCCCTTCCCCAGTAATGATGAACTCATCAGTCCTCACTAGCCTGGACTGTGGCAGGATGTTTTGCACTTGGCTGGTATCCTGGGTGAGGAATGCCTTTGGCATGAATGGCCCCTACAGAAGCCCATGAACCCACAGATGTCTCTGATCTCACCCCTTTCAGAAAGATGTCCCTTACACCATCCCTTGCTACCAGCCCAAGAACAAGAGCCTCTCAACCCTTCCTTAACAAGGATCAAGGCCAAAGCAAAGCCCTATCATTTCTGTAAGACCTGGGTAACTTCCCTACCACGACCCTCCTGAACTCTAGATAAACTCCCGCCACCTTGGATTTACCAGGCCACACATACCAAAGACATCCCTTACCTCCCCAGTCCCAGGCACATCTGGCTTTCCCCTCCATCAGGAGCAATCACCCTTTCTGGTTTCCTACACCCACAGTTCCTTCCTGCCCTTCCCACAGGGAGTGACACCCAGAGTCCAGGTGCCACCCTGCTGGAAAACCCCCTTGTCCCATCAACTCTGGTTAGTAACCCCTGCCTGGTGGCTCTCCGCTCAGCCTATTTGGACCAGGACCACCAGACATGGCCTCACTGTTTTCTTGGGGTCCTTTTTCCTCTTCTTGTCAGAGGCATTGAGGTAGGCCTGTTCCCTGGCCCTGTAGGAAGGGCCTCGGCTCAGCTCCCTCTCGCTGTAGGGGGGCAGGCTGTCCTCCTCCTCCTCGTCCTGCTCAGGGGACGACGACTGCGGTGGCGGCGGCTGTGACTTCTCGGCTTTGTAGGTGGAGGGAGGTGACCAGGCGTAGTAGGTGCTCCCTCCTCTCTGGCTGGGCTGCGAGCTCAGCTTCGAGGGGGTTGCACAGTGGTCACCGCTCTCGTCGTAGCTCCGGGATTTCCTCTCCAAGACGCTGCTGAGGTAGGAGTGATCGTACTTCTGGCTGCCTCCGGGTGTCCGGCTCACCAGCCGGGGAAGGTGCTTCTCCTCGTGGGCCCGTCTGCGGGGCGGGCTGTAGGACCAGCCCCGATCCGAGTCCGTCAGTGGCTCCCGGTTGCCCCTGCAGCGCTTGCTGTAGTACTCCTCCATGGAGCTGTCCTGGCGGGGCAGTCCCCCGCCGCGCCCGCCGTGCGACTCAGAGCGCTCGAAGCGCCGCAGGTCCTGGCTGTCCGCCCGCCGCGGCCGCTGGCTGTAGGACTCAGCAAAGGCTGCCAGCTCGTCCATGGACACGGCCGGCACTCCCACGGAGAAACTCTTACGGGACAGCATCTCCGACTTGGACCTCTGCTGGCTGGAAGAGGGAGGAGGTAGAGTTAGAGGGCAGGATCCAGCTGCACTCACTCCCTCGGCTGCCTGCACAGACAGTGGAGGGAAACAGGCCCTCCTGGGGGCATGAATCATCTGAACTGTTTTTATCATCTTCTGCAGGAAGAGATCTATCACATCCTTGAAACCCCGGGTTCTCTCTGTTGACTGTAAAGGCAGCTTAGTGCAGATAGCTCAGGTTCTGCATGTCTAATGTTACCTGAGGTTATCCCCAGGGTGCACCTGCCCTGTCTTCCAATATGCAGGGCTACCTGCTTCTCCTTCATTCTAGAGCTTGTAGGTGTATATCCTGCTGGAAAAACCCAAGAGCCCAGCTGTAGAAGCTCACAGCAGGGCAGTTTTGAAGCAGGTTTAAAGACAGTGAACTGGTACAATAGCTCAGTACTGAAGGAAGGAAATCCCTGCCATTGCTTTTGGGATACTGGGCTGCTTGTACGTGAGGGAAGGTTTTGCTGTCTCTCTTCTAGGCACCAGAGTCCTTTAGGCCTGGAGCACAGAGACCTTTAGGCCTGGTGCACCAAAGCAGTAGGGTGTGACTCCTAATAAAGCACACCAGCACTGGGAAGTGCTGGAGGAATCAGGTACAAATTTCAAGAGAGAGATTTGCACCTTCCCACTTTGGGAAGGGTGACCTGGTTCCCTACTGATCTCACTTTTACATCCCACTTGGACTGGGGCTGTACCTAGCCTTACGCAGCCGGGTAGGCTTCAGCGGGTTTGTGGCAGTCAGCTTCATTCTGACCTCATCTAATGCCATGTCCAGATTTCCTGTTTCTCTCCAGCCCCTCTCCCCTGCTAAGCAGAACAAGAGCAGCAGGAAACAGGGGGAGAGCTACCAGTCCATCTGTCCCTTCTGCTTTCCTTACCACTTTGGCAGACAGAGCTGCTGCCCAGCGTGGTGTCCCTCACCTGTGCCAGTAGCTGTCCCGCTCATCCCTGTAATCAGACACAGCCTGTGATCTGGAGGTGCTGCCACCGCCCACGACTCCTGCCCAGTACTCAGCGTCGCCGTCCACGTCCCCCGCGGGGGGCAGAGGTTTCCTCCTTGCCTGCCGGTAGGGCTGGCGGAAGCTCAGGTCGTCCTCGTGCAGCGAGCTCAGCTCTGACACTGTGTTGTTATCTGCAGGGGAGGATGCGGGAAAGAACCGAGATGGGCATCACCTGATGGCAGCCAGCTGGGGACTCGGAGGGTAGCACAAAAGGAATGAGATGCCCGTGTTCCAGCTAACTGAGTTCAGCCTTCAGGAAGAGCTTACCCTCAGCAACACGTGTGAGCGCCCTGCCCTTGTGAGGTGGCCACTGAGCATGGTGGAACACCACTACAGCACAGAGGTTGTGCCACCTCCCCTTTTCCTGATGTGAGACAGACTGGCTCTGGATTTGGCCTGACTTGCCCAGCTAAAACAAAAGCAACCCCCTCAAAAAAAGATTAAGAAAAAAGTAAAAGTCTGTCTCTGAAGAAAAGACTGTCAGTCTCTACCCCATCAAGCACACTGACATCTGTAGGCCTGACATACCAATCTGCAGAGGTCTTTTTATAGTAAATCTGGTGGGTGGGGAAGACAGTGTGCTCAGCAATGACTGTTTCAGAAGTATATATAATTTGTTCGTTATGCCTAATCTGTACAGAGCTTTGATGTAGTGTCATTCCTTAAAGCCCTTCCCTTCAGTGATTTTTCAGGATCCCACGTCTGTTTTAAGTGCAGTGCCTAACATGGGTTAGCTCTGTGTGCTGCCCAGAGGAACTGAGCCCCAGCCTGACACTGTCCTCTGCACACAGCAGCCACGGGACAAGGAGCAGCACTGCAGGCCCTCCCCACACACCTTGTCCCACTCTGCACCTCTGCCTCCTAAAGTGGAAAGATCCTCACTTGGGTTTGTGTTCTGACACACATTAAGAGCAGCCTCAGCCTTTATTTAAGGAAATAAAGCTTACAAGACAGTGAGGAGTTCCATGCAGAAGCTCAGTTCTGAGTTTGCACCACGTCCCTATTCACCACCCTGCTCCTCCTGTGGGGCAACAGCCACTCCAGACAAGCTTCCTGCTTCCTTCAAGCCACACTGTGGTCCCTGCAGCCCACCAAACACACTTTCAATAAAATCATCCCTCTCCTGTTTTGCCATGCTGGGAATTTACAGACACCACACTCTGAGGACATTGTGAAAACAATATCTCAGCTATTATCACACCACAGGCTGTGGAAGGTATGAGTAGGCATTTGGCTTTTCAGATACTGAAGATCCCAAAGTTTAACTATATGAGTGGACAATTTTCATGAGCTTTCTAGTAACACTCACTTTGCTCTAATTAAGAATGATTAGGCAAGCACCAGACCTTTAAAATCAGAACATACCTGCAGATACCTAAAATCTAGACTTTTATCTGTCCCAATTACATACCCTAGACATCATATCCTAGGGGCTGACCCTGAGGCAAACCAATTGAACTTCTAACTATGAATTTGCAGTCTTTCTTAGGTCAGTGGAGTAAAAAAAAAATCAAACCATGCTTGTTTCTCACATCGTTCTCGCATCCTCCTAGCTGGGTCAAACTGAGCCAATTCTTTCTCGACATAGTACAGCACCTTCATGGAGTCCCTGTCCTTGTCAGTCTGGATCCTGTACCCTTTGCGCACTGCTAGGGAGAGAAAAAAGAAAACATTAGAGGAAAACCCATGTAAGAACAAGGAGACTTTCCTACAACGCTGCTTCTCTAGTTGAGCTCACGTCTGCAGGCAGGTAGGCTGCGTCAAAACACACTGAGTCAGTCGCTGCTTCACCAGAAATTCATCCACAGTGTGGGATGTGAAGTTGTAAGCACTTGCATTGTTTTAAAAGTTTGCAGGAACAGCAAAACCAGCTTGGAAATGCCCAATCTATACAACCCAATACATCTGGCGATGGGCACTGAGCATGCTGGGACATCCTCACAGCACAGCAGCTGTGCCACCTTACCCCTCCATGGTGTGAGACAGGCTGGCTCTGGAGGTGGCCTCACTTGCCCAGCTAGAACAAAAGCAACCCCCTCGTTGCCACAGAGTGATTCCAACTCCCACAGATGATGGCAGAGAGAAAAGCAAAACTCATTTCTCCTTCCTCAGCACTACAGAAAGGATTCGTCATGGTATGGGAGAAGCAGTCCCAGAAGATCAGGCTTCCTCTAAGCTCCCAGTCTGCAGGAGAAACAGGTGGCTGAGCATTTGGGAGCTGTCACTGTGCAAGACCCCTCCACCCTCCCACCTCCATGAATTCTCCTCAGATAGGTTGAAGAGCGTGTGGCAGAAGCTCCAGAGAATACAGAAGGAAAGACGAAGTCCCCCAAAGCACATCACACTGCTTTGAGATTTATACTGACTCCAGGGATGAGGCCAACCAGGTCACTGGTAGCTGTGAAACTGTCTGCTCTGGGATTCTTTACATGCTTTACTTTACAGAAAAGATATGTCTCCTGGGCATACATGAAATGCTTGACTTCTGGGAAGTCTGGACAGCTTTTTGACTTGTCAACATTCCTGTGTATAGAAAAGAAGGCCCTATACACCTGGAGCCAAAGCAGCTTTATCTCTGGCAGGCTGGCTCATGCACACTTTACCTGCTAACAATAGCTACAAACAGCCTGACTACCTTAAGGCAGGTCTATGGTCAGCAAGCAGAGAACTCCACCTTTCCACTCTTTCTTTGAAGAAAATCAGGGTTTTTTAGCAATTATTTAAGAAAGGTCTCACCCTGGAGCTATTTCAGGATGGACAAAAATTCAGGTCTAGGTGCAAGAGAGGACTACATCCCTCAAATTCAGCCTTCATTAGAGAACCATCTTATGGACAATTCACTTAGCAATACAAAATGGAACCTGTCTGCCTTGCATGGGGCTAACATGTTCCCTTGAGGGAATACTGCAGTGTTGCATGAATGCTCCTGATGGGCAACAATTTAAACACTTGGACAGTGGTTTTGAGCCAACCTGTTCCTTCTGTTTTATCACATTGAGCTATTAACATATGGGTTCAGTAGTATGCCTCATAGTATGTGCTGTGTGGGCTGAGCAAGGACTTGTCAGAGGTATTCTTAGGCACCTTCTGTCCTAAACTGCTGTGCATGTGTCTGCACACTAGGAAATAACCATGTTCTGCTTCAGGAATGCCACAGAAATGAGTGGTTCCTCTCATAACCCCCCAGACTGCTTCAGAAGCAAAGTGCTTTACTGTGGTTTTGCACTGTGCACATGTCAGGTAAGTGATTACATCCTGAAATATCACCTTGTGCTTCTGTACATGGGAATGGTATAGGATGCAAAAACATAGTAGGGGTCTGTCAGGGTCCTTCCCTTAACGTGCCTCCAGACAGCTCAGCTGACAGCAGTGTGGTCTTTATTATCCCCATGAATGAGTACACAGTGGCTGGAAATGCAGACAGTGATTTCCAGAACACAAGGAATCTTGCTTCTGCCCCCCCAAGTGGAAGCACATCAGCTCTCTTCAAGGGAGGCTGGACTGGCTGGCCTCAGAAGCAACAGCTCTGGCTGCACTGCATGAGCAACAAGGCTAGTTCTCCTCCTCACCATCATGGCTGGTACCTCTCTTCTGTCTGGTACTGTGCCAGGAAAGAGGCCTCTCACTATTCTTTATTCTAATGTGCCTACTAGGGGCTCAGCTAAGCTGCCACCTCATTTATTCACAGGCCAGCAAACCACTCTGACCTACTAATAACCTTTGGGGAACTTGGAACAGGCAGCTTCCAGACTCTGTCTCCCCAGAGCCACTGTTCACACTGAGGTTGTGCCAAACATCTATTTGGGCAACATCTATAGCTCCTGGAACTGATGAAGAATTAGCCAGGCTCCATGCTAGCTTCATACTAAACTTGCTACTGCAGCTAGCTGTGTATCAAAAGGCAAATGAATTTCTTGGTTAATTCTGCAAGCATCTAGAAATTAATTTTGGATTTAAATATGCGAAAATGATGGTTAACAGCTCATAAAAAGTATTTTCAATTAAAGAGGAAGCATTGTCTCTATGTTTGTTTATTAAATACTCCTCATGATGATACTAAATGTTCAACTTATTAAATCTCTTCATTATTACTTCATCTGAGAACCAAAGATATTATTGTTTCCTCCTCACACTCTTCTTCATCCCTAAATTGCCATTATCCTCTAATCAGGTCTGAATAATTTTAAGCCCATTTTAATTATAAAGAAATAAAGATGCAGAGATGTTGCCCACATGTCCAGAACTATTTGCTGAAGTCAAAGGGAATGGAACATTCTTCCCTGTTACACATTTTCTTCTCCTGAACACTTAATAAATTTCTAATGTTTCATTTGTATTTAACTGGACACTATTTTTATTCTTCTCTAGGTGGAACCTAGTCAGCCAAAACTGTAAGCAGTCTCCCTCCTCAGAAAGGACAGCACTACAATTTTTTTTCAGACAAGTATGTATAGGAAGTAAATGATGTCTCATCCTTATACACTTTCCACATTAAAGATATAGGACCAAAAGCTTCCCTGTGTGCAGGGTTTAAGGGATCTATGCAAGAGCCTCTAGGTAACCACTGCATTTAAAATAGAGAATAAGTCCTAACTTATGTGTTATCAACACTCTTCTAAATAAGAGAGATAAATGTTTGGGGCTTTTTTTTCCCCTATTCATCCCTAAGTCTAAGAGTTCCTAGGCTTAATCTGAGCTTTGCCACATGGCTTTTATGCAACCCTAGACAAGTTTTCTAAATATCCCCATGCCTGAGTTTGCTCACTAGATCCCCTCACGGGGGTCATTTATAAGCACAGAATCTATCTAGGGCAAAGGCTGTAGTTTTTAGCCAGAATTGCAGAACTCTCCAGTCTCTGTCCCCCAGCATTTCTGATCCCATTTTTTAAATGGACTTGACAGAAAGGTTGAAGTCCCAAAGATACAAAGCTTCAGATCAGACCTACACTGGCTGTGTGGAGGACACAGAGGCTTTTTATTGCTCCTTCTGAGACAGGCTTTTACTATAAACTCAACCATTACCTGTTTTGTTTAGCTTGCTGCCTGGCCAAAAAGCAAGTATATAGCTTGGAAAAGCCACACTATGTTTTCTCTTCTACAGCCTGTCATTAGGGGATAGTCTGGCATTGTGGAGTACCTTAAAAGGGTACAGGCTATAACTCCTCCTTAGCTCCACAGTTTGAGCACCATGAACAACAGGTCCATGATCCAGACTAAGGGTTTGTCCACATTATTGCAAAAAAAATTAACTAATGTTAAAAAAAAGCTGAAGAATCTTTGTTGTCTTGCCACAATGGTTAGAACTCTGTGATAATGTTTTTATTTGTCATATATACTATTTCCTGTCAATTCCTGAGCTGATGGATTGAGTCCAGACACCTGACTTGGGTGCATTATATATTAAATGCATCTCTCTGTATAAAGATCATGGGATCCCAAGAGCCCTTCCATTTGGTTACCAAACATATCCACTGTTTTTTATTCTGCACTTGTGCTCTGCTAGCAGAGACAAGACTGGGAACTGTGATCTGACTCTTAAAAAATCCCTCGAGTTCCCACAACCAACACCACACTCTACATGCAGTGACATTTTTCACAGGAGAAAAAAATTTAAGCACTGGGGTGTCATTCATCATTTTCTGACAAAGGTTTTTGAATTGGATACGTTCTGTGTTGGATCAGTGATTGATTTATTTCCTATTTCAAAATGGTCCATTCCAGAGCTCTATTTTGATTTCAGTGGCCAAAAAAAAGTACGATTGTTGAAAGAAAATGCTTTTTGTAATTCCGGAAAGGTTCATATACTGACTGGGGCAGCAGAAGCATGTGTAGGGCTGTTCCAGAAGCTTAATTAATTCTGCTACTTAATCTTGTCTTTTCAGATGTGTTTTATCAACACACTGCCAAGACTTAATTTAACAACTGATACTTAGTGTGCTGCTTTGAAATCACCACAAGTAGCTGGGTCAGTGATGACTCTACATTGGTGAGAGTCATTTCTGCTGAAAATGTTTGAATTTAGACAGCCACTCTGATCCTGAAATGCATGTGGCTAAATAGCTGCCCTCTTTTTCTCCTTGATGGCAGCTTCCTTTGCAGCAGCAGAAATGACCCTCACCAAAACAAGAGGCATCACACTGACACTCTGGGTCTGACACTGATCCACAACTCCTTTCTAGTCAGAAGCCTTTTATCACTCACATTTCACAAATGCAAAGGCTGAACAAAAAAGTGACCTACTGACTTCTGTAAAGTAGAGGACGGGGTCCAGCCCCAAATGCTCTTGGGCAGAAATATCAAGGGAATAGGTTACTTTGCCCAAAATGCCATGGCAACAGTAAAACATGCTGCAACAAAAACTGCTGCCAGAGGTCAAGCAGTGCCCTACAGAGAGTTGGGAGGACAGCTTACAAAGAGAAAGCAGCTTGCAAGGCATCAGCTCTAAGGGGAAAAAGGCTCCTGCCTCTGCTCCCCTGAAATCATCTTTGTCCTTTTGTTCTCTGCAAGTGAACATCTGCAGCAGTAATGAGAGGGGTCCTGTACATGAACTTGGCCTCCCATTCCCTGCTGACCTAATTAGGCACCCACAAACTGACTCTGTGTTGATGGCCCTAGAAAAGTTAAGACCATGTGGCCCTAATGCAAATGTCATTGTCAGAGACAGGATTAAAATGCAGTTTCCCTCTGTTCCTTCACACCACTCGATGAGTAACAATTGTTCCTCCCCTTCCCAGCCCTACTCCCAGGAGGAAGACAGAACGTTGTGCCTGGCACTGCAAATTACCATTCTGGCTTCCTGCGCTGGCCTCACTTGGGGCTAAGGGAGGAGGGTGTGACTTATCCATCAGCACAGCAGGAGATGGGACACCAGCTACAGGAACACTGGGGATGTAGTATGGACCTGGCATGGCAGAGACTGCAGGAGGGTACCCGGCTTTCGCTGCTTTGCCTGCTACATACACTGAAAAAGAACAAAGAGTTAGCATCGCACATCAGCCCCCCACAGACTCACTGGACACGTGGACAAAACCTGCACCAACACTGGTGGCAACCCCACCGGAGACAACCGGACAAATGAATCAACAAGGGCCAACCTGAATTTCTCTGAGCCTTAAAGGGCACTGAGGGTAGTTTAAAAAATGCACACAGCACTGTGAGATGCCCAGAAAGACACTCAGGGTGTTACAGCCAGCACTACCGCTGCCATGATTTAGTGGCAGTTCAGCTTTAAAAGTAACTGACGACTCAAGCAGCAGGATGAGGCTCATGGAACTTGACAGATCTGACTGAACCTGACCAGGAACCTGCTGGGTTGCAAGGATTTTGCACTGTTGTAGAGGACAGCTGATTTGCATTGCCAGGAAGAAACCTCCCAGGATGCTCTTAGCTCTGACCCCCAACATTCACTGACACAAGAACAACTTTGGAATGGGAGCATGACACTTAGGAGAAGCAGGCGCAGCTGCCAAGGCAGGGAGTGCTCAGGGAATTACATTTGTAATTAACTTTGAGCATTCAACCATTGAGTAATAGGTCAGATGCTTCACTCCCTAAGAACCAGTTCTTTAGCCAACCAAAGTGCTCAGGGCAAAGGAAGGAATATTAGCAGATTCTCCTCCTGTTCTGCCAGGGAGCAGAAGTAGTAGGGCAGAAGATTTGCACCAGGCTTGGACAGGGTCACTCACGCGCCCGGGGACAGCAGCAGGACTCAGGACAGCAGGGGCAGCGGACGTAACAGCAGCAGCTGTGTGGGCAGCACTGGCACCAGCAGATCCCCACCAGGAGGAAGAACAGGAACGCCCCCAGGATCACCAGGCCCACAAAGACCCACTCTGGAAAACAAGGGGAGAAAGGGAGATACTTACAGGACTGCACGCTGCTGTGGAAGGGAACGTCAGCAACATCCTCCCAGCCGAGAGCATAGGGACAAAACACACAGGTGAGTAACAGAAGTGGACCGACTCCCCGTGGGTCTAGGACCAGGTCTACTCCTTCTCTTGTCTCAAAGCAGAAATGGCAGGTGACAGTGAGAAATGAGCTACACAAATGTGGTCCCTTCTGGCAGCACCCCTGGCTGGCTGAGAGGTGAGCAACACAGAGGCAGGAGCTCTGGTTCCCCAGCCAGAAACCCTTCACCCCGCAGCAGACCTGTGCCAGTGCTGCAGGACGTGCTCCATTAGCATTTGGACCTCATCAAAGACTCATTCTTCTTGGCCCTGTTCATGCCCTGCTTATGTGTTTGTTCCCTACCCACATTCTGGTTTTAATGGGACCGACGATGGTGAAAAGCAGGCTATAAATAGCCCAGTAAAGGAGCCAGGCCTGCCCCTTCCCAGCGAGGCCTAAGCAGGCAATTATTCTTTTGAGTGTGCCGAATGAACATCCTATTCAGGCGCCACAGCCAGCCAGGAAACCTAACAAGTACTTTTTTTCTCCCCCCATTGAAACCTCAGATGATGTGTGCCAGGCCCCAAAGGGGAGTGGTTGAAAAACACCCTACAAATGAAAGCGTGCAAGAGCTGGCTCACAGAAACCAGGATGGGGCTTAGAGGGGAAGAAGGGGAGGGAGAAGAGGTTTGCTTAAAGTCTGCTGCTGGAAAATCTGGTGGGAGAAGGGATGGCGGGAGCAGGGCTCAGCCTGTGCCAGGGCAGCACCTACTGCCACACAGGAATTCCATAGACTAAGGGAATGATCAGTGAGCACATCTGAACCAAGAAAACCCAAGACTCTGAACATACAGGAGGCTTGGAGTTGGTTTCATGTCAGAGAAATGCACCAACCTATTTCGAAGCAAGACTGCTGGTGGGCTAAAGACTTCAGATATACCCAGGTGGTGATTCAAACCACCTTGGAAAACTGGCAAAAAGCAAATAAAGATGTGGTGGGGCTGCTTTGCAGTGGGAAAGGGTTTTTCCCCACCCCAGAGGAAGAGAGGCAGCAGACCACTATTTCCAAAGAGAAGTCCAGAGTTCACTAGAGAGTCTCCTGGTACATTATTATTTGAGATGAAGTACTGATACAAGGATTGCAATGTACATGAAGAATCACACTGGAAAAACAGTGCAGCCCCCTCAACTGCACTGCTAAGCTAAAAAGTCAAGGAAAAATGTTTCCCTTGGACCATTCAAAATAGAATTTTTCCTTGTTCTTAATACAGCATAAAAATAAGAAGTGTCAGCATTCTGTTTGAACAGAAGTATGACTCTTTACTTTGTTGGAATTTTCCTTAACTCTTTTACAAACAATTCCCCTTTTTTAAAATGCCATTTTAAATCTAGAATTTAAAATTTCCTTTAAAAAATGTCAGTCAAAGATATGGCATCTACAAATCAAAATACTTCGGAAGTGTGAAGTGAAATGTTTTATTTTTTAAAATTTCTTTATTTCTTTTTTGGTTGACACAGATGAATTTCATTTAAATTTGCAGTTAATTTTGGTCCCTGTGGAATCATTTTTTGGGGCTGAACTTATTATATACTGAGAAAAATTCAGCTAACAAGTAAGGAAATGGCAGAAGGGAAGCATTCATGAATAGGAAAGCAAGAGCTGAGAGATTACTGACACAGTCCCTCAAGTTCTGCTTCTAGCAGCTGTTTTGCTTAATATTTTCATTAATTACCTTGACACAGAAAATAAGAATGTGTTAATAGGTCATGACAGTAAGCAGTAGAGATGCTGTTATAGTGGGACATGTTATAGAAAGGGCCAGCTGTCCTTGGGTCTACAGTAGGAAATATGAAATGCAGTATTATCCTGAATTTCAAGGTATGCAGCAATACTTTCAGGGTTGCAGGTTCAAAGATGAAGAACAATTTCTGTTCTGAATGGGACTGCACTGGTTGAAAAGAACAAGAGAAATGATCCAGTATACAAAGGTTTCCTGTCACCACCCATGCAATACAGTCACCAAAAATGGCAAACATCATCCTAGGCCCAAGGGGGGCAGAATTTCTGGTAGCATTAAGGAAACATCAATGCCATCACACAAGGCCTCCTCTCCATGTAACTTCAGATGAAGTTACTGGTGTTACACAGCTCTGGTTGTCTTTGCAGCAAAAAAAGATGAATTTAGGTCAGAGCCAATGGAAAGGAGGGATTGGAGGGATGAAGGGACTCTGGAGCCTGCCTGGCAGCATGGGAGCTGAAGCCTGCTGAAGTTACTGAGTTAAACAGAAGGTTGAGGGAAGATGTAGCTCCTGCCTGTAAATATGGTAGGAGGATAAATGCAGGAGGAAAAGCAGGTATTATAGTTAAAGATCTTACATAAATGCACATAAATAGATGATCAGTGATGCACAGAAAAGCTAAAAAATGCCCATCAAAGAAAATGATCCAATGGGAAAGGCCAAATCCAGATTACTCCTGAACTTGCTAAGCTTACAGAAAGGATGAAATTACATGGTGCTGGGGACAGCATGCAAGATAGGGAGCCAGACTATCCTTTCCAGTCCTGTACTTCCTAATCTATGCCAATCTAAGCAACAGCTTATTGGCCTTTTGTGTTCTCATCTTGTTTTCTACAACCATCGTGGACTGAGAAGGAGGTGAAACAGCACTGCATGACACAAGTGGTCAGCCACAGCTGTCCAATGAAACTCTGATGTCAGATCTCCAGAGCTGCTAGTGAACAGCTCACAACCACACCATAGAGGATAAAAGCCTGGCAGAGGAAAAATCCAGACAGCAAGTCCATTATTAATGTATCTGTGGTCTCCCTGAAAATATTCTAGGAGTACAAAAGGGGGTCAGGTTAGCGTGTACATTGCACATTGCAGGATACTCACTCAGCACCTAAAGTGGATGTTTGAAATCAGTGTCCCAGCCACAGGGACCTGTGAGTCAGGATTTTACTTCACAGAAGTCAGACCATTTCCTTCTCTGATGAGGGTAAGAAAACAGCTAGAAGAGCCTGCTGGTTCTTCCTTTATGCACAAAACTAGGATTCAACCAGCTCCTGATACAACTGTGTAATGCTGAGATTCAAATGATGAGCAAGCTGACATGCTCTGTGTCCTCCCCGTCTGGAAACTATTGGTTTGTGCTTGCAGAAGTATCTGCCTTTGTTTACCCAGGTAACAGGCAACACCAACAGCTGAAATGTGGTTTGCTGCTGCATCTTACACTTTCTTGTTGCCTACCCATACAGTGAGGGTAACAGAAAGATATCTGGCCAACACACCAGAATTTTATACCCATTCAGAAAAATTCTAAATAACGGGAGGAAAAGTGTCAGGCAACAGAGAATCAAGAATGTTATCTATGCTGAAAAGACCAATCCCTCTCCTGCCATGCAGGAATTCTAGGGAGCTTTGGCTTACACTGGAGGTGGGTGAGTGTCTGCCTTCTCTCCGTTTGCATCTCTCGGACAGGCTCAGAAATAGCTTCACACGTTTATGTGGAGTTGCATTTTTGCACGAATGTATGAAAGAAATGCTCCCCGGGCACCACCAGGGAATGATCAGATGACTCGAGGGCTAAATATTGTCACAGCATTTCCCTTTCAAGAACAACCTGTTGCACAGTCTCTGTCTCCTCTGCAAGGAGTGCCAGAACTGGTGGCTCTCGCTAGTTTTGGCTAGCAGGGGATTTATCACGGGCACGGAGCTGTCACGTCGGGCCCAGCCACCTGGTGTTACCAAGACCATGGCCTGGCCATGCAGCACAAGAGGGGCTGTGCCAATGCTCCATCCCTGGCACCTCCTGGGCCACCATCTGTAGTGATGGTGTAGCAGCAGCACGGGCCGGGTCTGGGGAGCTGAGTGGCTGCCCAGGAGCAGCTGACACACAGAGACATCCATGCAGGGCTCTGAGGTCTCACAGGCTGCAGCACAGTTTCCTCTGTGCTAGAAGCGCGAGAGCAGAGAGCTTGATAGAAAACCTGCCTGCAGCAGCTCTGGAATTTCTGCTCTCACGCTGATCCTGGCATGACATCAACCATCTCTGTGTGCTGGCTCCCAACATGGCCCAGCATCAGCTCCCTCAGATCTGAACCCAGCACTTTCCCAGTAAGTGACAGGATTTCCTCTTTAAATCCTCAGATAAAACACACATACAGGTGAAACATACACCACATAAACATGCTGCAGAAGGATAAACAGACAAGATGGCAGAGGAATGGATGATTAAAGGGTGAAATGACTGAATACCTGGCATGATCTCCACAGCAAAACTGGGCAAGAGATCAGCAAGCAGCCCTGTCCTGCCTAGAAAAGACAGAAGGAGGAGAAGAAGGAGAGAGGTTACTGCAAGGAAAACACACTCCCCAGACCCTGCCTTAGCCTCCAGTTCCCTTCCTCATCAGCCCATTTGCACTCTGCGTTATGTTAATTCCTATCAACCACAGATGTCATCCTGCTCGATGCCTGCTGTCTGCCTCTGCACTTTTGCCATTTCTGTGTCCTTGCATTTTACCTTAACCAGCAGAGCTGGGGGGAAAGAATCTGGAACAGAGCTTCTCCAATCTAGGCACACACTGACAAGAAAAAGGAGTCCCTTTAACATGGTTACATGGTAACACCTTTCTGGAGTTACACTCTACACATGCAAAAGCTCCTGGAAATGTGCAACAGCCCTTAAACAGAGGGACACAGTTTATTTTTGAAACGTACTGATGTAGTCTCTATATATATGAAACATCTTTAACCCAAGCCTATTGACAAATCAGCCACGTGCTTCCAAAACCCGTGGATGCTGCTCTCCATGCGGGGCTCTGTGAGTGTACAGACAGCTCCAGGAAAGGAGCCTTGAAGCAATGTTGTGCTAATAATTTGGAGATGCATGAGCATCTTGGTGAGGCTGCATGACAAAGGCCAGCTCTCAAGTGAAGCAAACCAACCAGGGAAGGATCCGTGTAGAAATGTGTGGGATCGCTTTGTAAAAGTAAAAGGAAAGAATAGGGAAAAAAAAAGTAGGTCAACTTCAAAATTTATAATTTACAACCAAATACAAACAAACAAACTATGAGCCCAAAGGCAGCTTGGTGCCTGTTTGCTTTGGCACAGAATGTCTGGGACATTTCCAGTACACAGCAAATGTCCTGCACAGGGCTCAGCTGTAATTTACACACACCTGCACGTTGGCAAAACAGCCCTAAGTGCAGCTGTGCTGTGAAGTCTTCCACAGAGCCCCAGGATCATGCTGGGATTTTTAAAGACATGTATAGGGCAGGAGAGCTGCACTCTGAACAGGGACACACATTGTGGGCATAACAGCAGGAGCAGCTAAGGGTAAGCCAATGCAAAAGCGGCAGAAAGCTACCTTTAACCTCCCCACATGCCCTTCAGGTCCTGCACCACGCAGCACTTAGACACAGTGATGATCTGGATCCCAAATTCCTCGGCCTCTAGTCTATCCTTGAAGCTTATTACAATTAAATTCCCACCATCCGTTTTTTCTCAGTGCTTCAGCAGAGACTCTGTAGAGATCAAAAACCTGCAAGGAAGCCTACTGGAGCCATAAAGAATATACTGTGAGTGCAGGCAGTGCTTTGCAGCCAGTTGCAACTCATCAAAGCTGACCAGTACTCACAGAAACGCCCATCCTGATGAGGTGGTCCTGAATCCTTAGCAAAAGATAGCATGGTGATGCTTCACATAATTGCTCCCCATTTACCGCTCTGAGGGAGGACTCTTGCCACCAGTCTGCTGCAACATTTTCATCTACACTTACAAAGAGTTCCATGATGTTCTTTGCAGTCCATTTCCTGGAAGGATCAAGTGTCCAAGCTGCTCACAATTAGCATGTTATGTTCCATGTGCATACTAAATATATTCCTTATTTTGATAAAACAACACGCAATTCTTTCACAGGCCCCTGTGTGCCTATGTGAACAGCGCCCATGTGAACCACATGCATGCAGAAAATGGGCAGACAAGAGCATGTAGCTCACCCCCCATGTGTTATTCCCTCTGCACAGGCTCTCATGCAGCCCTACTGTGAGAGCAGATGCCACTGGACAAATGGCTGGAGGTATATAGCTAATTTAGGGCTTCTATTTGTGGTAAAAAAGGCAAGGAAATGACACCTTTAAAGAGCAGAAACTCCTTCTCAAATGGTCACTGACAAATAGGTGCCTGCTTTATTTTTAACCTACCTGGAGAGCCTCAAACCCTGCTAGTTCTGATCTCCAAGAGGAACACTGGAACATGTCCAACATGGCAAAAGCATCCCTTAATATAACAGTGCCTGAGAACTTGGTAAAAACAAAG
Organism: Rhipidura dahli; assembly: GCA_013399225.1. Lineage (NCBI taxonomy): Eukaryota > Metazoa > Chordata > Aves > Passeriformes > Rhipiduridae > Rhipidura > Rhipidura dahli. The sequence continues at coordinate 379,418 of VXAC01006995.1, forward strand.
ACAACTAAAGCAGCTCCTCTGTGCTACCCACAAGCAGCCAGTATCTCCCTGCTTGTGCAGCCTCATTTGGCTTGTCAAGACTATCTGCCTGGGGAATTTGCATCCCTGCCCTGCCAGTGGGACTCACACAGCCCTGGGGGCCCCAGAGCCCCCAGCAGGGATGCACAAAGTATGGGAGGACCCGAGGCAGCAGCAAATCCCACCACAGCTCAGCCTGAACTCTGCCTGCCTTGCCCAGCACAGCTAACAGCCAGCGAGCACAATGCTCACCCCTGGACTGCCATGCCCCCGGCAGCTTTCCACAGCTCAGCCCCCTCCCTGCCCTGGGCTGGATTAATCCCCTGGTAACCCTTTCCCACACCATTCCTGCAGGGAAGCCAACAGGCTGAGGCTGCCCACGGTTGCCCCAGCAACAGGAGGCTCCCGCCACTGTTCCTCACTGAAGGTGACTTCCCTCCCGCTGCTGCCAGCAACAAGTGGAGCAAAATCCCTGTCCTGCCAGCCAGTGGGCACAGGGACAGGGCAGCTCAGGGGTTTTTTCAAGGAAATTTTAAACTGGAGGCTGGGGCTAGATAGCAGTTGGTGGGGAAGAAACAATTCAGTAAAACATCCTGCCAAGAGACCATCTGGCTGCACCACCTCTGCACAGCAGCTCTGCCCACCTGAGAAAGGGCTGCAGGCACTCCAAGCCACGGCTGGGCACCGCTGCTGAGTCACAGATCTGTGCCCCCACCCAACAAGAGCTTCGTGTCCTCTGTGCAAGCTCTCACCACCGAGGGGACAGAGGGAATAGACAATGGCCCCGTTTTCCAGGGTTGTCCTGGGTGACTGTGTCAGAGCTAGGAGCTTGTCCTCATTCTGCAGGGATCTGGGACATGTGCCATCTCTATTCCCACCACGCTGCTGAAGGGTTTTACCTGCCCATAGTGGCCTCTCACCAGGCACCTCATACGCCCCAGGCCCCAGCCAGCCTTGAAATGCAACGGAGCTCGCAAGCCCCCCATCTGCACTGGCAGAGCACAGGAGGAGGAATGGGAGAGCAAAAGCTGAGGGGATGCAGAGCAGCTCCAAGAGGTGCAGACACACAGCAGAGGCGAGCGAGGACAGGAGTTAATATACAGGAGGCAGGCAGGCGACAGAGCAGTGAGCAAATAGCAGCGGAGCAGGGAAGACCTGGAGTCAAGCACACAATTAGCAGAGAGTCTGCAGAGAAGAGACACAAAAATAATTAGGGTAAGTGGTGCAGCTGAAAAGAAATGGTGGCATGAATAAAGTAGGCACAGGTGCAGTCAGAAACGTGGCAATTGGGTAAATGTGGGAACATGGTAAATACTGGCAATTGCATAAATGTGATAAATACTGGGTAACTAAGGCAGTAACTGCTGAAGTGTTTTCCTGTTTGAAGGCTGCTCCCACAGCCCGATCTGCTGCAGTGAAATCACAGGACACAGCAACTACACAGGGAATTATTTCCTTCTCAGTGGTGGAAAACTTTGCCAAGCCATGCCACAGCATGAGCCCCCTGGCAAGGGACACTGTCCTGAGGAGAGGCTGGAAAGCACAGGAGAGGAAGTGTGGCCCTTGTAAATCCGATACTTTTCCAAGGCAGCAGCTGTGAGATTTATTGGGGGAGCATGGCTCTGCAATGAGTTCCTCTGTGCTCCCTCTGCTTGGAGTAAACTTCATCCTTTCTTCCCATCCTTCTCTTCAATTGGACGGATAAACAGCAGCAGCCCCTTTCGGACATCAAAGTTTTAGCAGGCAACAAAGACCTCCGAGGAGGCTGTTGCCATGGCTACCTCAGTAACCAAGGTCTTTTAATCAAACCAGTCTCCTTTGTGAGCAGCGTGTGGCTGTCGCTGGCAAATAAGGAGAAAAAAGAGGGGTAAAAAACCTTGGCAACAAGTAGCACTTCGAATCGGTGTGAAATAAACAACCAGGAGTAGGCTGGGCTAGGGCCAGGGGACTGGAAGCAGGTTACCGTGGCGGCAGCACAGTGGTCTGAGGTAGTGCATCCACGCTTGTCCAGGATTTTTAGGAGGAAGAGTGCCAATCACTTCCTTCCCCTGCTGGCACTACCCACCTTTGAAAGGTCACAGCTCAAGGTCGGCGAGCCCTCTCCGTGGAGTTGCCCACATTTTCCCAGCTGAGATCTGGCCCAATACATCCCCAGCACAAGGCCACCAGCACAACTCTGCCAACTCCTGTGACCGAGCACTGGCTCAGATGCTGTTGGCAGCTTTTCAGCAAATCAGAGCAAAATCCTAAACCAATATCGTGTAAGGGAAAATTTTGCCAAGAACTTTTCAATCTCCAAAATCATGTCAAATTTTATAATACAGTCTCTCCTGGCATAGGAGAGACTCCAAACCTGGCTATATTTATACCATCTATTGAGTCACTTTGCTGAGTAAGAACTGCCGTATTAGCATTGCACACCATACACACGTGTCCCAGTGGAGATTCATCCTTGCTGAAAGTCAACACGTGTCTCTATTAGTGCATTAATTACTGTACAATACACTGTGTGTATATGTATCTACATTCTTTACTTTACTACTTTTACTACTTTTACTACAGGTGTTATACTTTTTAAATTCTGGATTTAGCCTATATGGATACTCGCTGTTAATACAACCTGCCAAAGATGTGAGTTTACCAATATTAAATGCCAGCTGTCTCCAGAAATTAACACAAACTTCAAGTGCTAATTGTTGTTATTTAAAGCATAATAATGGGAGAAACTTCAGCTTCTAAAAGATTCATTTGGGGAACTTCAGGCCTCTCAGACTGACCTTGGTGCTTGGGAAGGTTATGGAATAGATTATCTTGAGTGCAACCACCCAGCACACACAGGACAATCAGAGGATCAGCAGGATCCAGCATGGATTTAAGAAAGGCAGGTCCTGTTTGACCAAGCTGATCTCCTTTACAACCAGGTGACCCATCTAGTGGATGATGGAAAGACTCTGGATGTGTCTTCCTGAACTTAATGAAGCCTTTGAGAGTGTCTCCCACAGCATTTTCCTGGAGAAGCTGGCAGCGCTACAGGCTGAGGAAGAGTGGCTGGAAAACTGCCTGATGAAAAAGGACCTGGGGGTGCTGGTCAAAAGTGGTGAACTTGAGACAGGTTTGCCCAAGTGGCCAAGGAGGCCAGTGGCATCCTGGTTTGGATCAGGAATAATGTGGCCAGGAGGAGCAGAGGAGTGACTGTCCCCCTGTACTCAGCACTGGTGAGACCCCTCAAGTCCTGTGTTTATGTTTGGGCCCCTCACTCTGAGAAAGACATTGCGGGGCTGGAGTGAGTCCAGAGAATGGAACAGAGCTGGGAAAGGATCTGGAGCACAAGTCTGATGAGGAGTAGCTGAGGCTCAGGGGGGACCTCACCACTCTCTACAGCTGCCTGAAGGAAGGATGTAGAAAGATGGGTTGAGCTCTTCTCCCAGGGAGAAAGTGACAGGATGAGAGGAAATGGCCTCGAGCTGTGCCAGGGCAGTTTCAGTTTGGACATCAGGAAGAATTTTGTCACTGAAAGGGTGGTTAAGCACTGGAATGGGCTGCCCAGGGAAGTGATGGAGTCATCATCCCTGGAAGCATTCAAGAAACAACTGGCACTTAGTGCTACGGTTTAATTGAGATGGTGGTCTTCAATCAAAGGTTGAACTCAGTGATTGAAGGTGTTCTCCAACCTGAATGATTCTATGATTCTCTGATTAACTATAAAATAATATTTCACTGATACACAGTTTATGTAACATTAGCTGCTGAACTGGATGGAAAAGAAAGCAGGCAATAGCTGTCTAGCAAAGCATGTGGATCACTAACCAAAGTGGCAAACCAACAGCTGGGATTAGTGGAGTCATTTCTGACCTCTTCCAGAAACTTGACAGGTCCTTGGGAGCAGAGCCACTGTTTTGTGAAGCATGTCTAAGCTACGTAAAACCTCAGAATGCAAACATCACCGAGCTTGCACAGATCTATGTGTTCCAGGGTACGCAGCTGTGCTGAGCTGCAGGTGCAGGCACTGCTCCATAGCTGTTCCAAGCTTGGGAAGGAGCAGTGTAGCAGCTTCCATAGGTCCCTGCACCTGGTTAGTAAATCCTGGCTGTTGGGAAGGCTTATTTGGGTTGTATGCAATGCCATGCAATGAAGCTGAACTGCTTCCTGATGTGAGCTGGTGACATGAAGCCAGGATGGGGTATCTGCTGACACTGCCCTGTCTTTCTGGTTTGAAGGTTACTCCAGGCACACTGCATCCCTGTACTGGTACACGTGCAGTTCCCTCCAGAAAGGCTGCAATGAATTACTTCACTGAAGCCCATTGACAATCTCATATAAAAAGCAATACGCAGGGGCTACAAATAACAATATGATTAATAGCACTGTCTGTGTTTCAAGAAGGAGGGCATTAGCTGCCAGCTACTATGACAGAAATGTAGACTTCCTTCAATTTAGGATTCAGCCTTTTAGATTCAACCACATTAAAAAGTTTAAAAAAATAAAATGTATAAAATTGCAAACGGATTCATTAGCCCGGCTGTAATGTCAGCAAAGGTTCTCCTTTTCTAATAAAACACATGAGTGCAGGGAGTATCACTTGATTCCTGCTGTGGAATTGCTAAGCTTTGGACTAGTCTGCAGCAGAAGCAGAGTTCATACAGTTCCCAGCATGCTACATCCTGTTTGGAGATTCCAGATGCCATCAAAATGCACATATATCACAGAATCATTTAGGGTGGAAAAGACCTCTCAGATCACCGAGTCCAACCCGTGACCAAACACCACCGTGTCACCCAGACCATGGCACTGAGCATCACATCCAGTCTGTCCTTAAACACGTCAGGGACAGTGACTTCAATACCTCCCTGGGCAACCCATTCCAATGTTAAACCAACCCTTCTGGAAGAAATTCCTTCTGATGTCAAACCTGAACCCCTCCAGCACAGCTTGAGGATGACCCCCCCACCTTCCTACTAACATCCTTTCAGACAGCTGTAGAGAGTAATAAGGACTAAAGAATATTTTTTAAAATAGAATAAATACATAATAGTATTTTTTAATCTAAATTCTCTCCTTGCCCTTCAGGAGGATCACTACCAGTCAATCTCCTGTGTTTCTGAGGCAGAGGTTGCTACCCCTCTTCCCTCAGCTCCACTGATTCCCTTCGAGAGGGTGAAAGTCCCTGACTATGCAAAAGATACTGAATGGTCTTTTCAGCAAAGTACATAATAAGCATGTGCTTAACTTCAGGTATGCTTTACAAATCCTATCAGCTTTGCTGAGCATAAATGGGTATAAATAAATGCTTACATGCTTTTCTGAAACAAGCATGACATGAGGACAACCCGTGGGATTCTCTGATGCTACCCAGAGCTGACCAGCATCTCTATGTGTCAACATGACACATCCAGGTAACAAAACCCAACAAACAATCCCATCATGACCCAGGATCCCTGGCTACTTAAGAGTTCACTGAAAGTCTCAGTGATAGTTTTCCTAAGAAAAAAAGAAATACTGCAATTTGCCCAAGTTTTGGATTTTGCTCTAAGTCATGATAAAGTGCCTTTTGACCAATTTTTTCGTGGTGTAACACATTGTATAAAAGCAGGACCCTCCACTTTTAGCTAACTAAACTTCCATTAATTTGTTGATGCTATTAGTATGGTATCTACCATTTTTGCCTCTCGGTCCTTTCATGGTTTCAATGTGATTTTAAACTGCCCTTTCATTCCAGCATTAATATGAAACCACTGGAAGGGATATTTTCCTATTTCCTTTTCTGTTCTGACTCTTTTGTCACCCCAATGATAACATGAGTGGGTAGAACCTCTGCTCTATTCAAAATTCTAATTTATGCTTAAAGCATTCAGCAACCCCAAAATAAGCAATGTAAATTATATCTGAGAGACCACTGTCAGCAGGGAACAAACAGCAGTGTGCTCTGGGAATCATGGCATCTCTCACACACTATCCCTCTGCTGATCCAACCTCTCTAACAGGGAGTCTGGGTTCCACCCAAAGGGCAGCAAAACAACAAGCCAAGCCCTTCTACCACATGTCCCCTAGGATGGTGGAATTGCTACAATCCACATCTGTATTCAGTGTCTCCTTCCAAGCAGTGGGATGGAACAAAAAATATCCCAGAATATGCAGAATATTAAGAAATGGTATTTTCATCACTGGCTGCTTCATCCTTTAGCCATCAATGGGAAGAGAGGAACAAAAAAAGAAGTAACAGCAAAGGCAGAAGGAAAAGAATAAGGTGGGAAGGGGGAGACAAGGAGGGAGGAAAACAGGTAGGTAACCCTGGAATTGCACCAAAAGCTGGAATGTTGCCTCTGCCCAGGAAAAGCAATATACAGAAGCTGCCTAACAGCATGAGGCAGAAGTATGCCCACGAAAAGTCTGCTTTCTTGCTGCTGCCAGACTTGGCAGAGAGCTGCATAAAGTGCAAGGTCAGACCCAGAGGCCAAACAGAAAAGCAGATGTGGTCAAGGGTGATGCAGCCTAAGCTACACATGCCCCCCAACATATCCACAATGAACTGCGGGCAGAGACATCAAGCCAGCTCCAGAGGGAGGAGATTTCTGTGTTTTCTCCCCACAGTCTTCTGTACACACTGAAAAACCAGATTCTTCCTGTTACCATGGCACTATTTCATCACTGGTGTCTGAGCACAGTTGTAGACACGCAAGAGAAAGACACCAAATCCTAGACAGGAGGGTGAAGAAGGGACAAAAATTCAGCAACTCGTCACTACACAACCAGAGACAGGACCTCAGGGGAGGATTTTAACAGCTACCCCTGCCACCTGGCAGAGACAACCTCACCTGACCTCACCCAGGTCAGTCCTGGGCCTCTTACTAAGTGGCAGATGATACAGAGTCACACTGTGCATTTACACAGGTGTGTGACACTGCTTTCTGGAGTGACCAGGCTGACCTTCCACTTTCTGACCTCCCACTCCAACTGTCCATTGTTTGACTGACATCCAAAGGGGTGAGGAGAGGCAATGGCACTGTGACAGCCACTCACCCATTCAGCCTAGTTTACTTGGTGATGATAACTACAGCTCCAAATTATAAATACCAATTAAACTCTGACCTTAGGCAGGAGAGCAAGGGAACACTTGACAGAGATGTGTTATTGTACACCTCCACAGATCACCTACACACTATCAATCCAAGCTTTTTAATATTTCCATCACAGGATGCACAGGTCTGTACACACAAGAACCATGGTAAGGTCTTAAGGTAAGTTGAGAAAAGCTCAGCTTGCTCTCCTGGGGCATCTAGGGTTGAAGTACTACAGCTCAAGGCATGTCAACAAAAGTCCCTGAAAGGCCCATTCCACGCTGCTTTTCTCCTCTAGCTGGAATGGCTGCTTTTCCAACCTTTACAGTGAGCTGTATCATGGAAGCCACCACTGAAAGCAAACCCTGAAAATAAGGAAGAAGCTGATCCTGCTCAACACACTGCTCAAGGGAGTTTAACAGAAATAGAGCCAAGCACACACACCAAAGAAAGGGCAGGCAGACCTGATTAGGCTGACTGTGAAACTGCATCTCTAAGTGGACAAGTGTTATTGGGCACACAAAAAAAATCTCCCGAAATGACACATTCAACACAGTGCTTCTTGGCATTCTCACAGGTCAGAAGAGTGGGATGAGGACTGCAAAAATCACAGGATCTGATGTCTTCTGGGTGTCTGTCTCAAATGCTCATTTTGCTGCAAGTTTATTGTTTTATCCCTTAAAAACAAGGGTTCTGCCTTTGCACAGCCCTGCACTTTCTGCAGTCATTTACGCCTGTGTAACGTGTGAGCAGTGTGGGTGTAAACATTACTATTCTGGTTTGGTAGCATTTGCCACCCACTTTGCCTAGGTGTGAACGACTGCTCAAGGTGCAAGGCAATGGTGACAGCGCTGCAGGGACTGTTTTACATAGTTCTTACACCCATAGTAATACAGTGCACAGAGATGGAGAGAGAGCAGGAGGGAAGATGCATCAGGTATCTGCCGAAAAAGTAGCCTGACAAGAGGCCTCACCAAGCACAAGCAGCTCCACTGATTCTTCGTTCTTGCCCTCCACATCATCTGGTGTGATAATAAGGCAGTAATAGAGGCCACTGTCTCCCCACATCAACTTCCCAATCTGCAGGTCTGCATCTGGAAAGCAAAAAAGAAAAGTCAGGTTTTCTCTCCAACACTTACAGGAAGGATGGAGTGTTGAATGCACTGGGTCCATCTCTGTGTCCCAAATCCATTTCGTTTCCTTATTAAGAAGAGGGGTTATGACAGTATATGACAGTACTCAGGAAAAAAAACCAACATCCTCAGGACTTCTGGCTGTAGGTGGGAAGACACATAATGCTGCAGAGGCAGCTTACTCTTCAAGTGCCAAGAGCAGAAGGGGTCACTAATGTCTCTCTCTGCCCTTCCTGTCAGCTGGGGTCCCAACACTATTCACATCATGAAAGAAGGGCTTAGACAGTGTCTCCTCTACAGCACAGAGGTTACATAGAGACAAGGGAAAACACACCCTCTTGCTGAGGCTGATCACATGCTCTCCACACCAAGGAGTCTCCACTTCTGGCTAGGTGGTATCCCGAGTCAATCAGACCCCTTGTACTTCTGAGGGACAAGGTCTCTCACACAGCCTTCCAGACAAAAATATTTAAGGACCCTGCCATCCTTCATCTCCACCCAACCTGACTTCTCCCCACAGAAATCTCTTCCTTTCACTCTGCCCAAGGCTGTGTGTGTGTAGGTTCATGACAGGGTGAAGCTGGTGAAGTCTGGGGCTGAGCAAACATAAGGTGTAATATAATCTTGGTATTTCAGAACTAGGAAAACATCAGTGGCATTTGCAAGGAAGAAAAACCTATCCTGCAGAGAGTGAATTTGTATCTCTCTCCCTGCCACCCCTTTGCTAAGGAAAATCTATATACACAGCAACATGGAGAAGTCAGGAATAAAAACCTTCCACTTCATGGAAGGGAAAAAAGGGTACTGTATATGAAGACCTACATGGAGTCAGTTGAAGGGAAGTGCCAAAGAAAATTATCTTTGGGTCTGGGGTTGGTTGGCTGAATCCTAAATGTCTGACACACAACAGCTCTCTTCCCACAGCCTTTTCTAAGAGAGCCAATTGAACAATTACTGCCAGACTTCAGCATCCCAAATTGCTAAGGGCCCATTCCAGCCCCCACCAAGCATCTCTGGGGTAGGAGAGTTACCATGGACAATGCTGACATCTCTTTCCTTATAGAAGTCTCCAATGGTGATAGCAGATCCCTGTTTGGAGGCCACGACACGGACTGTCCTCCTGCTGTCCACACAGTCCAGGTAGGGATCCCAGTCCAGGTTCCTCTTGCTCATTGTTTGCAAACCAGAAGTCACCATACCCAGAGCTTCTCCCATCCGGTCCTGGCAGTAGGATTTGTACCTCCACTGTACCACAGCTGGTTGGGTGGAAGAAGTAGAGAAATGGCAGCGAAGCAGAGCAGGCTGAAACAACATGGCCACCTTCTTCTTCTCAGGCACAGTGACCTGCAACCCTTCCACCTCAGCTAGAAGACAAAAACATGAGTATCATATGCCTTGGCACTGCATTTTATCACAGCGTCATTCTCCCCACATAAATACATAAAATTGTCCATCTGTTTCAGGTGCTAGGGTGCAACACTCCTCAATGTATGTAAGCACGGATGCTGGCAGCAGAAATAAGTTTGCTTTTTCATAGCTAACAGTCAAAAAGGAAAACACAGCATGATGGGGCTGAAGGCTCAACTGTAGCATCCTTGTGCTGTAGGAGCCCTAACACAATGGTGTGATGATTCATGGCTTCCGTGGCAGGTTTAAACATAAGGAAGAGGTATTTTAGGGATGGCCATGCTCCACTTGTACTACAGGTCAGATCCTGAGTTCGTGACAACCCCACTGCAGAATAAGTCACCTCCCTCCCCATTTCAGTGGCATCACACCTCCTTTTTTAAAAAAGTCAGACAACACAGTGCCTGGACCAGCACATTCTGCACTGGTGGGTGCCCAGTTAGTGCTGCCCGCTCTGCCAAACTCTAGAGATGCATGAAGGAGTGGATCCAAATCACAGAGCCCTTCCCAGGGCTGGCAAGTAGCACTGAGAGAAACTGCTACGTGTGGGAGGTGTGGAGAAAAATGGCCCAAACACTCAAGTTTTTCACATTCCCAGGGAGGAGAGCTATGTTAGTATGCAATGTTTATCTAGCAGCTGACAGGAGAGCTGCAGCCTGGACCTGATGCATTTGGGCGCCCAGGAAGATGCAGGGGACTGCTGCTACACCTGTGTAGCTGAAGGAGAGTCAGAATGTCAGCAGAAAGCCCTCGGGAGAGTGAGGCACTCCATCTACCCACAGGGATGGCCAAAACTGCTCTGCATGCCCTTCGCTGCTTCCCTCCTTGTGCTGCAGGCAGCAATGACTGAGAGCACTCACACAACACTGGAAAAAGGGAATCAGGCTCAGTATGGAAAATTCTGGTGTTACCACACACCTCGCCCAGAGCAGTGCACAGGGAAGAAGAGGAATTACAAGGAAACATTCAAGACAACAAAGCAGTAGAGAAAGTTTACACAACATCCAGAGAAGGGACTGATGGACCTGAAGAAGCTTAGTGAGGAATGAAAAGACTGAGGACAAAGAAAGGCTTCTTGATATCAAGAAGCAATAGAAGAGATGGGAAAACGCAAGAAAGAAGAAAACAGAATAAGGGTAAAGTCTCAGAGCAAATATAAGAAACAGAAGGATAAGCAGGATGACAATCACAAATTGCATTCAGCTGGAAGAAGCTGGAGAAGGTGTCTCAGCCCAGGTCAAAATAAGTACAGAGGGCTGCAGTCAGGTTGCAGGAGATTCAGAAATGATGTAGAGAGAAGAGGAAATGGAGTCAGCAAAAATAATCCACCCACTTCAGAACACAGAGATGAAAAGGAGATGGAAGTTGGCAAAAGAAAGTGAAATGACAGCAGGTATCTTTAGAATGGTGGGGGGGGGAAAGGCATAGACTAAAGCACTGGAGCTTGAAACAGACAGAGAGCAATAAATGCATCAACAGTGTAACAACAGCAGGCATGAAGAGACAAGGTCAAGCTGGAGACAGCTGCAGACCTGAAGAGCAAAAGCAAGCAGAGATTGCATGATCAGGATTCAGAAACAAAGGAAAGTGAAGAGGCTGGAAAAACAGTGAATATTTAATTCAACAAGTTATCGTTGTCTGAACTATAAAGCACAATGAAGTCTATAAACCCCAGCTGGAGAGAAAAGCACAGTATGGACAGAACCTAAGGGAAAGCTTATTTCAGGTATGCAAGATGGACACTGATACTAACAAAGAGTTACTGATCAAGGCCGGATTTGACCTTGGGGACTACTATGTGAAGGCTTGAAGAGCACAAGGGTGCTCTGGCATTTGCACAGAAATGCTAGATTATGCATATAATGAATGCAGGACATCATGCACACTGTACTTGTGTCATGTGGAAGTTGCACAGGAGGTCATTAGGTTTGCCACAAGTACCCAGACCCCATCCAAACACTGAAGAGTGGCTGTTCTCCAGAGTACCATGAAGCACAGCTGAGGTCTCCCACAGGACAAGCAGGGGAATAATGAGGCAGCTCCTGCACCTTCCCGAGGCACAGGCAAGAAGATTATTTAGGAAGTGGCAGCTGGGATGTTTCTGCCAAGCTTCCTTTACCCAGGGACCAAACACAGGGGCCATGTGGCACTAAGGGAATGCCACCACTTGCTTCTCAAGGTGAACCAATGACATCTTCTCCTCTCCTCTCCAGAGATTTGTGCTTTTTGGGTTGCATCTGAATGCAAGAAACTTGAAGAACACCTTGAAAAACAAAAGGGTCCATGTCAGACGTGTCTGTGCCTGACCCCTCACAGTCTGAGGCCAAAGCCAGCATGTGCATGAGCTTCATCACATTACCTCAGCTTCAGGGAGAAAACAGTGACACACTGAATATTTAAATCTTTCCCTTGTGAACCAAGTACGCTGCTCAGAAAACACAGTGCTCTCAGCTAACCGTGCACCACAGCCCTCCTTCCCTGTTAATGAGATTAATGAGTTTGGCAAGCCAGGGACTGCTTTAATAAATGATTAGCTGAGCTTTAGCAAATTGTCATCTGACTAACTTTCCCCACCCTACCCCCATGTGAATGCCTATATCAAGAAAAGAAAAGCAGCTTTTGGGAAAACACAGGAATTCTTTTTCTCCCCAAAAGCATTTTGGAGATGTACAGAAAATTATCTGGCACCTTCTATATCCTATCTCAAGCTCTTTATTAACTTCTCAAGTATTATTTTCAGATTCCTTCCAGGAATAGCATTTAAGAGCAACACAGTGCCTCAGAGAGAGTGGAGCAGAGGAAACTTTAGATCTATTTAAGTCAAATTATATATAATTATATATGGCTGAACTGGGAAATGATACACCTGTTATTTCCTCTACCAAAAAAGAACTACTGGAATTGATTCATGTAATACATCACTGCTGTAACAGTGTCCACCAAAAAGGCCACCAGAATGCTTGACTGCCTGGAGATGAGATGGTGGCTCTACACTGATCAGTTATGTCCAAGCATGGGAATTATAGGACTTCCTCACCTTCAAGAAGAAACTGCTGACCTCAAAATGTAGTGTAGCCAAGATGAGAACAGCCTCAGATGTATCACAGGACAGAACTCTGGGTTGTTAATACAGCAGAGAAAAAAGAGTGAAATATGTGAAAAATTATGAGAAGCTTAGTGACAGCACCATGGTAGCTCTTTGTCTAGTTTAAGACAAGTAGGACTAAAAAGGAACTGAATTGTGTTGTGCTATGTTTTGACTAATGCAGACAGTGCAAAATTAGCCCTTACTTCAAAATCATCATGGAAATGCAATTCCTGCACTCCAGAGAAGGAACCTGTTCACTGTGAATGTTTCAAGTTTCACGAGAAAAGAATCTAGCTCCTGGGAGTCTCATGACTATGTGACTATTTCGCTTTCCTTCCTCCTTGCGCTCCTAAACCCACAGAAAAAGGTCAGAAAATATTAATCAATTGCGTCTTATAAACACAGTATCCTTACTCTTCGAAAATAAAAAGAACCCATGGTTTTGTGTGTCTGTACAAATATATATATATATATATATATATACACTGCCGGAGAAAGAGCTTAAAAATAATCACACTTCCGAAATATAATTGTATGGGGTTTGTCTGTTTCAATTGGCAATGTGCATTTGTCTCCTTTCTCTGATTCCTTTCCTGAACTATCCTCAGATTATGCATTCAAACTATGCAATCAACACCACACACAAGCTATCACTAATACATTTCACTGGTGATTAAAGAAAATTCCAGGAAGCGATTACAGAGGGGATATTTGTAAGGGCGGGCTTGAGCCTTGTGAGCCCGATCTTCCTAAGCGCCTCCCCTGAGCAAGAGAGAGAAGGCAATTAAGAGGTGATAACTGAGGCTCTTGCTTTGCCATTGACCTCCAGAGAAGTCTGTGTCTCCCTGAAGTGAAATGAATCCCAGGAAGATTTAGCTTCACTACACAGCCTCTAGGAATAGAATCACAGAACGGTTTGGGTTGGAGGGGACCTTAAATATCATCCAGTTAGAATAAAATTCATCTGAAAGCACCAAACCCTGGAAGAAATGGCAAAGCCAAATGCTGTGGAACAGGTCTTTCTCTCCTTCTGGAATGCAAGACTTGAGTCCAAGAGAAGGCAGCACACTTTATTCTTCAGGACACATGGGTCTCCCTCCCTATCTGCGCAGACATCTCATCTCCTTCTCTGCAGTTACCTGGCTCGTGCTACTGCTTGCCTGAGGTAGTACAGCTGATTCTGTGAAACTACAAAAATTTCATCCCCCATTTTCACGTACCTTTATTGACAGGAGTGTCAGCTGTGCACACAGGAGAATGGAAAGCATTGGGTCCTGAACCAGGCACCTCAAAAAAGCTACTCCTAGACTTCACCTCAGGGCTTTGGCAGAAAAGCATCTGTTCTCTGGTAAGAGACAGTGTCCTTAGGGCAGCTTATACCACTTCCCAAATAAACTGTTGGGCCAACGGGTCGTTGCTTTCGGCACCCTGGATACTATGCATCATTACAAAGTGTCCTTTCCCCCACTGCTGAATACTGGCACACCGTTATACCTTTCATATGTGGATCAAGCCTGAATCAGGAAGTGCACGATCTGGGCTTGAGACCAGGAAGTCAGAGATAATAAAGAGATGTGTAAACAGGTGAATGAAGAGCCAGCGGGATGACTGAGATTGTATTGTACAGGTTCTTGCCTACTCATGTTGGACTAAATCCAATCCATGCAATTTATCAGCAAAAGCCATCACCATCAGATTGTATTGAGTGCCTTATGGGAAATTAATTGGATGTCTTGGTCTGATTCCTATCGGACTTGTGTTCTTAGCAGCGTGACCACTACTTGTCAACTTTTTTTGGTAGCAAGAAACCAATGCCAGAACAGGTCAGCTGCAGCTGAGATGAAAGCATGGTTGTTTTTCACAGCTCCATACCAAAACCAAGAATTTCAGCTCTCAAACTGCTTAACCCGGAAAGCAAAAAACCCAAAGCAGCTGCAGAAAACGTGGCCCTGCACACCCAGCACAGAACCTCAAAACAAAAACACTCCATGTAGGACAGCCCAGGCTGTGCAAAGTGACTGCAGTAGACATTGGACTATTCCTTGCTCTTTCCCATTCTCTGTGGTGCTCTCCCCATCCACCCCCTGCTCCTCACTTCATTCTCTTCACCAGCTTCCTTGTGCTCCTTACACTCCCTCTCACACATCTACAAAATTCACCCTGGGTGCTCTCAGGTGAATTAGCTCTGGCCACCAGATCAAACCCACCCTTACTACTGTCTGAAAGCTGTTACAGTTGTCAGATGCCTCCTGATTCAGACTTGGTTCAGCATCCCAGAAGTCATTCCCAGAAATATCACTCAACAGAAGCCTGAGAACAAAGCAAAAGAAATGCAAAGAGTGTCTCCCAGCCTTATAACACCAAGTCATAATACCTGTCCTTGGGATGGCATTGGGATTTCTACTCCTCACAGGCTCACTCAAGGTGACCTCACATGAATAAAAAGTAAGAAAAGCATGAGATTTCTGCCCAGTTACACTACATTTATTCTCTGTGAAGCCAGGCAAGGGAAGTAATTTGAACACTTTAAATCAAGACAAGTAAAAGAGTGCATCCATTTCCCTGCCTTCCCAAAAAGTGTGGTCAGCTGGCCAGAAACAGCAAAGCACAACTGTACTCCAGCATGCCCCATCTGCCTGCCCTCCTGAATTGTGTCTGTGAAAGAACAGGTACAGCACCAGTATACAGGGACTGAGTGCTAAATAACTGGTGGAAAAGTACTTATCAGGAAGAAAAGATCCCATTTTAAGGTGGACAGTCTTCTACTTGTAATTTTTTCAAGCTTAGTCCAAGTTGTGAGGCAGAAAAAATTTGCTCTGCTTTTTCTGTGCTAAAACTGGAGTTCAGTCTCCAGTCCAGCACTTTTCTCTAGTTTTAAATGCCTCAGAAATTACAGCATTAGTAAGAAAATGGTAAATACAACGGGAAGATTCATTCCAGAATCAAGCTGCACTTGGTAATTTACAAGAACAGGCTTTACACAGGGACTAAAGATACTTGGCAAATGGTATCTTCTTTTTATAGAATGAGAGCACAGCCCCACACATATCTTAACCCGTGTGACCTCACAGGAAGGAATAAAGAACAACCTGCTCTTCATCCATTTGCTGTTGTTATTAAAACACGAGCTTCAGACACGTGGGAGAGCAGGACAGCAGGGGGAGAAGCCAAACCAAATCCATTGTACCTCACACAGGATTTTTTTCAAACTGCCGTAAGAACTCACGATGCGCAAAACCAAACAAAAGATAAATGCAAGAGCCAAAAATTAAAGACAAACAAAGGACAGAGAGGAATTACTGCTGGGAGGAAAGGGACTGAAAGTGCTGATTAGAAATTTCTCAGCCCACCTCGAGGAGGGAGGAGGGGAGAGAAGGGAATGAGAGCCTTCTCCTTCGTGGTCCCTTTTGTCTCCCTGCTTCCTCTCCATCTTGCATTCTGTCTCCTGGCCCCTCCACCTCCCAACCCCCACTGCTCTTTCCCAGAGCCGAGTGTACTACCCTGGCTGGATTAGGGCTGCTTACCTTGAGGCAGACCTTTCATTCCTTTGCACAGCCACTGGGGAGAGGAAAATCTTGAATCCACGTTTGTTACCCCCCCCCTTTCTTTTCTGTGCACACACACACTCAAACACGTTTGCTTATTTACTTTCTCTCGGCTGTGAAAAAGGACATGAGCACCTGATTTATGGCTGGGCAGCAGCGGCTGGAGGGGAGCAGGCGAGCACTGACTGCCTCCATCCCTCAGCACACAGCTACGGATAACCTGTTGCCTGCCGGAAGCCTGTGCCTGCCAGCTCTCCACAGCACCAGCAGCACGCAGTCCTGTCTCAAAATCACAGGGCTAGAGGAAACTGGAAGGTCTTCCCACTGCAGCGGTACCTCTCTCTGCATTGACCCTGCATGCTCCAAACAGCACTCGCTGCCAGGAATCGTGAACTAACCTCAGTGGAGGGAGAAAAGTGTCAACAGCCCGGTCTTTTAGCTTGATAAAAAAAAATCCTGATTAGCCTGACATGTCCAGATAAAGAAGCTCTTTAAAAAGAGGGAGGAATGTAATGTCATGCTTAGCTACACCCTGTACTCCTTTACCGGTCCCTGGATGCAATTTATCAGCACACTAGTATGGCTAGTGGGAAAGGAGGGGTAGCTGAGGGTGTGCTGGCACTCCAGACCAACTCACTGAAGTGGGATACATTTGGAAGCAGCCAAATGGCAGGGAAGGAGGAAGAGAGAGAAGGGAGGGAGGACGAGCTGGAAGCTGCTGAAGCCCCAGATGAGGCCGTGAAACCCTGGAAGGGAGCAGTAGGCAGGCACCGGTGTGGAAGATGACTCAGAGTGAAAATGCAAGGAAAGGGGTGGGTGGGTGGTGGGAGAGAGGTGTTATGACTAAAAGCCGAATTTACTGCTTGTGAATCCTAAATCTGAATAGGAAGAGGGAAGAGGCTGAGGTCTTTTTTGTGGGATACATTGGTGACAGTGGGAAATACATGCCACTTAACCCAAGTGTCTGTTTCTTCTTTCCGCCTGTAACCAGCCTGCCTGGCTAAGTCATCCTACTGCAGCTTTTCCTGCTGCTCCTGTGCCTGGCTGATGCACCGGCTCACAGGAGGTAGATCTTGCCCCTGACCTGACAGGGCTTTCAATTTCTCCCCGGTTCCCGGCTGCCCCGCCGCTCTCCCCGTGCTGTAATCCCTACCCTCTCCTTTCCTCGCTGCCCAGCTTTCAGACCCAGCCCCTTTTCAGCTTGTCCCCCCCTGTCCTCTCCCCACCGCTGAGCCCTCTCTGTTCGCCTCTCCGGCTCCCCTCCCCCTGCCCTAGGGGGGGCTTGGCTTGCCCGACCTCTTCGGGACCCGGTCGGCGAGCTGGGCCGGGGGGGCAATCCCGTCCTGCACTCCCAAAGGCCTGGGCTCGACTGCACCGTCACGGGGAGGCCCCCCCTGGAATTATGCCCCCCCTGAAAGCCGGGGCAGAGGCAGGTCAGCCCCCTCCTCTCACACCTCTGTTGAGACGGCATGTGCGGTCAGGACACCGGGTAAAGGAGAAGTTCCTGCAATTGTTCCCGGCCCGGCTCGGCACGGGCGGGCGGGGGGAGACGGGTTTTTGTCGCCATCCCTCCCGCACCGCGGCCAAGGACACTCCGACCCCCCCGGGCCGGCTCCTCCTTCCCCGACACGAGCGCGCTCTCTGCCCCGCGGCCCCGCGGCGAGCGGGGGCCCAAGCGCCCCGCGGACCACTCGGAGAGAAGCGCCGGGGGGCCTTCGGAACTGCCCCGCGGCCCCGGCCGGGCAGGAGGCATCGGCTGCCCCCCCCTCCCCAGCCCTCTCCGCAAAGTCTCCACAAACTGCACCGCGGGACGCCCCCGAGCAGCCCCCGGCCCCACGCCGGCTCCCTCCGCAGCATCTCCCCAAAAGCTCCCGATTTTCGCNCGGGCATTCCGGCACGTTCCTCTGCAACTCCTTCAGCCCCCGGCATCCCCGCTTCTTAGCGGGGTTCTTACAACTTCTCTACTAAGCGCTTAAAAATGTCCCCTCCGATCATCTGTCCTCCCCAAATTAGCCAAGTGTATACCTTGGGAAATGAGCGTAGACGGTTCCTGTTCTAAATTTCTCTGGGGGTTCCACTTCCAGTATGGGCACTGCAACTAATTACTGTAATTTCAGACAAAGACAGAGTATAATTTTAGGTGAGGAAGTATTCTCTCTGTTAGCAATGGGCAGCCGAGTTGCGAGGTGTTAAGTTTTCGTGCCAACACCCCGAAGGGATGGGGATTTTTTTTGTTTGTTTTTGGTTTGTTGTGGGTTTTTTGGTGAGAAAGGGGTCACGTACAGCTAAAAATGACATTTGAGAAGATGGATGTTGCTCAGAAATTAAATGGTCCTGGCCGCAGCAAACCCACGTGGATACACATTAACTGTACTTAAAACTTTTAAAGTTTCTGTGAAAACTTAGTAAGTCAGTGGAATTATTCATTGGCCTAGAGCTGGCTAAAATAGCATTCTAGAGCTGGCTAAAATAGCATCATGCTTTCTTTTGTGGCTCAGCACTAGNGAGCCACAGGAGGACGATCCATCCCAGGACGTGCCCATCCATCTTCCCAGTGGTCCAGGCGGCGCGGGGCGGCGGGAGAGGCGTGGGGGCGGCCCCGCTCGGGCAGCCGCCTCCCCGCAGAGCCGGCCGGGCTGGCGGAGCGGCCGCGCCGTGTGGCTCCGCTACG
>VXAC01006995.1:398339-459598 GCA_013399225.1 Rhipidura dahli
GCCTGGTGCTCCTCCTCAGCCTGCGGGCATTCCGGCACGTTCCTCTGCAACTCCTTCAGCCCCCGGCATCCCCGCTTCTTAGCGGGGTTCTTACAACTTCTCTACTAAGCGCTTAAAAATGTCCCCTCCGATCATCTGTCCTCCCCAAATTAGCCAAGTGTATACCTTGGGAAATGAGCGTAGACGGTTCCTGTTCTAAATTTCTCTGGGGGTTCCACTTCCAGTATGGGCACTGCAACTAATTACTGTAATTTCAGACAAAGACAGAGTATAATTTTAGGTGAGGAAGTATTCTCTCTGTTAGCAATGGGCAGCCGAGTTGCGAGGTGTTAAGTTTTCGTGCCAACACCCCGAAGGGATGGGGATTTTTTTTGTTTGTTTTTGGTTTGTTGTGGGTTTTTTGGTGAGAAAGGGGTCACGTACAGCTAAAAATGACATTTGAGAAGATGGATGTTGCTCAGAAATTAAATGGTCCTGGCCGCAGCAAACCCACGTGGATACACATTAACTGTACTTAAAACTTTTAAAGTTTCTGTGAAAACTTAGTAAGTCAGTGGAATTATTCATTGGCCTAGAGCTGGCTAAAATAGCATTCTAGAGCTGGCTAAAATAGCATCATGCTTTCTTTTGTGGCTCAGCACTAGAGAGAAGCACCTTGCAAAATGGCACTCCCCGTTTGCAGCATCCAGCACAGCTTCCCTTTGAGTGTTCTTCATCCTCAGGCACTTTTCTTAGAGGGCTTGGCTGGTGTTTCTAACCAAAGCTGGGGTGCTGCAGACATCAGTGATCCACATGAGAGATGGGAGTAGTCTCCAACTTCGTCTCATCTGGAATCTGCCAAAAAATAGAAACAATTCTGATTTTTCGAAAGCAAAGCGCTTGGTGTGTCCTGCTGCTAAAGGCAAGAGGCACGGGGATGCCTGCAGTAAATCTGTACAAGCTGTTTACATTCCAGCAGGTGTTTTCCAGTTGCTTGTAGATTCCTCATAATTTCACCTTTCAGACTGAACTTCTCTACAGGCAAGATAAGCTTTTCTTAAAAAGCGTGAATGAAAAATAGATCAATAATTTCTGAAGGAGAAAGCAAACCAGCATGTTTGCTGTGATAAAAGATGTGTTGAAACATCTTTGGCTGTTTTCAAACAGGTGTATTCCCTCTGTTAGTACAGTTACAATGGAGTTAAGCAAGGAGGCAATCCCTAGGCAGTTGATCTGTTTTAAGTGTTTTATTTGGAGCTATTCAATGTTATTTAAAAATATTTTTCACATGGAAGTTTATTTTTATTCAGCATTGCTTTAAAAAAAATACACACCCACCCCAATCAGTGTCTTGATGTTCCTCTGACCTGATACATTATGAATTTAACTGTTTTGCAGTAGTAGCTAACAGTTACTATTAAGAAGTAAGTCCCCGTGCAACAGCCCACAGGGATGTTCTCCTTCAGCACACTGATCTGACACAACACAGCCTTTGTGCATAGTTGCAGGTGGAAGAAAAAGTAAAAACACTCTTTAGGGCCACAAATTTAGCCTCCAGCAATACGTGGTTCCAGAAAATTCAGATGGAACTATAATTCTTTGCACAGCTGAGGGCCTGCTTCACCACTGTTACCTATCTATAGGATATAATCCATGCAAGTTTGTATGGGCTGAACTAAGACTCCTAAAAGGTAAATACAAAGCTATCTTTCTCTCCTTCCCCTAACCATTTTTCCTGATAAACCTCAAAATTTCAAGTGCAATCCTGGTTCCTTGCCTTTCTGTAACTTAGCTGGCCAGGATTCTGATCCACAGTTTCCTTAGACAATGTTGATGTTGATACTATCTCATCTGTTTAACACTGGGAGCAGTACAATCCCTTATGCGTCACTATAGTTAGCTACTGCTGGGTTTTTTGTTGGTTTTTTTTTTTTTTTTTTACTCTACTCCAGCTTTTGCAAATAAATTTGGCAAATATCACTTTTGCTAAACGTTTGACTCATGACAAAGGAAGGAAAGCTTTTCAATACAAGGAAGCACCATTGTTTCACATGTAACATTGGATTTACATCTGCTTTGAAATTCTCATAAACTTACTGTACGGTCCTTTCTCATTTAACGTGAGTTGTCATTTGTATGTAAGATGGATGCCCAGGCCCTGAATAGATGTTCCAGATCTCTGCAGACCTTTGATCTCATGATTGCAACATCTGAGCTGGCTTAATAGTTAATGCTGGGATGTTGTCTTTCCTTTTAGTCCAAGACAGAAAGCTGCATGACCGCAGTTAGCCCCACTTCACCTTCAAACGGTGGGTAAATTCCTATGCAATTGGCCAGATGGCTTCAAGCCACAGCCCAGCAGGGATTCTCTGTCCTTTGAAAAACAACATTCTGGTGGCCTTAAACCTTCATCCCCCTCAGTCACTTGACAACCTTGATACCGGATGAGCAAATTCCCGGTGTTTGCCCTGTGTAATTTAGTCCCAGGTGGAATCGGAAGAATAGCACACTTCAACACTGTTTGACTTCACTGCTGATACCGTGACTCCACCTGAAGGACTTCTCTAAGCAATGGGATCATGAACAAATTCAGGTGAACAACAGGGAAACAAACAAACAAACAAATTTTTACTCATGCTGTAACAGCTGCTGGCTCTTTTCTCTCCTTACCAAGTACTTCATTCCTCCCTCCCTCGTCTCATCTTCCAGTATCAATCTTTTGTAGTCATTTCCTCTGTTGATAAGCAGAGTCAGCTTTTTAAGTTACCACCACGTGGAACGATTTACACCAGCAACTCACTCAGAATGACCCATCTCAGCAACATCCCTGAAAACCCCCTCTACTGCATGAAGATTTTCATGCCGTTCAGCCCCCTGGATTTCCCTTGTAGAAATTTCCATAGAAACTGTGATTTCGACAGCTTTTCTGGGATGCCATGCTGGATTCAGCCATTAGACACTGCTCTCTTGATTTAGTACTGAGATCAGCACATCGCAGAGCTTACTAGGGTGACATACCATCAGTTCATAGCGTTTAGTGAGTCTCTTCAGATAGCTACTGAATAAAACTTTTCCCCCTTTGCTGTGTTACACTGGTATCTCTTATTAATCCTTGATAGCTTCACAGCAAGACATTGGTGAAATATATGCACTCTCTGTATATGTTGTTTTTTTCAAGCTGCCTGGCTCCATTTGATAGCACAATAATACAGAGCTTTTACGTCCTATTAACATCAGGAGTGAGTGATGTGGATATATAAACTGCTTTTGTAGTTTTATACCAAGAGGTTTGTACCAAGAAATGTTTGGAATATTTAATGGAGAAATTTGGCTTTCTCACTACAATGAACCTTCAGGTCTGTAATATAAATTCAGCATTAGAAAGAACCCAAGAAAACAGCATCCTCCTATAGTATTTACTCCTCTGTATAAATTTCCTATGCTGCTCCTGACTTTTTTTTTTAGACACCAAAAATCGTAGCATGGCTTTGCTACACTTACAGAGTGAGCCTGAAATTTTCATTTAAAACACTAATGGCATGTAAGCAATAATGTTTTGTGAAGTTATTACATAGGTACAAGATCGCAAGTGAATCATCCCAGCTGACCATCTTTTGTGTGTCACTTTAGGCAAAAATACACAATAGGACAAACTCTGCTTGCATATCTACAGATAGCCTAAGAGGTAACAAGCTGTTAAACTCCCTAAGGTTTTGGCTGTAGAGAAACTGTGGGCAGCACAAATACCTGCAGGGACTTGGAGTTCACAACCTGGACTTCTGTGACTGTCCAATCCAGCTTTCTTAATAAAACAGGCCACATCACTTTGCCACACTACATCGATTAGTTTGAACTACAGCCTATATGTTACAAAAATGAATCATAGATTACTTTGGGTTGGAAGGGAGCTCACCCTGCCCAATTTAATCTAATTTCACTTTCTAGTACTGCCAAGCCAGTAGGCAGGGCACTCTTAAGGCATTTCTGAAGAGGTAACAGCAGGCTGTGATCAAAGCACCCTTGACATCCTCTCTGGAAGTTGAACAGACTGTTAGTTTGCTATATTCTTACATTAACATCAGAACTGGAGAGACCATCCCAGGCGAAAGCAGAAGTATTACAGCATCATCATCCCTGCTTAATATTTGTGCTTAATATTTGTTTATCCTTCCAGGGATCATGCTGCTAGTATGACACAGCATCACATAGGAAGCCTCTCTCTGGTGGATATCCCACTCTCTCACCTACCTTATTAAGTATTCCCTCAATCTTTGGATTTTTTGCAAGTAACTGTGATGACTGTATGTTTCCTTGAAAGGTACCAACAAGTATTTAGTATTATGTAGCCAAGAAACAACCTAAGAAAGATCTTAATAAAAAGTGTGATTACAATTCCTCATTTAAAATCATATTTTGAGACATCTTAAGCTAATGCTTTAACCAGGGACTGGATGGTCTTGTTATCATAAATCTGTATCCTTGATTCAGTGTTGTGTGGTTGAGTCACATGCTTCACCTGTCTGAATGCATAAAACCTTTAGTAACCACACTTAATATCTTTTTGATGCAATTACAAACCAATGTGACAGCATCTATTTGCTGAAAACCCATGCTGATTGACATTAATTACGTTACTTTTCTTTAATTCATTATTGAAGCAAAGCCTGTGTCAGTGATTCTGTTCTTTTGTCTGGGATCCTTGTCACTCTGACAGGTCTGTAATTACTCGGGTTATCCTCCTTAGGGCCATATCCAAGACAAGACTTTGGAAAACTTTTGGTACCTAACATTTAGAACTCAAATCTAAAACACCCTCATTCAGCAGCAGACTGAGACTGAAAGCACACATGTACTGTCAAAGTTGCTTAAAGGCTTCCAGTTTTCCTTCTCTGCATGCCCAGATAGTCCTGAGCACAGAGATGTCTAACAAATACCCAAGGCGAGGCATTTGGGGTGTCACAGTCAGGTCCTTGTTTCCTACCCTGAAAATCTGGTCTTATCAGGTATTAAGGATTTCCCAGACTTTGTCCAGCATACTTGGAACAATGTGGTGGTTTCACTGGAGCCATGGAACTAACGATAGTTGAAACTGATGGCATAAAGGGGATGCAGGTGTAGCACACATGGGCAGCTGGTTGCCATGTATCAGGTTTAGCGGTTCTGAGATGTGCTGGTCACCAGGGTTACAGCACTCGCCCAGCAAGTCCCATGCATCCTACAATTCCATGACCTGCTGCACTGCAACCCCCAGCACAAATGCTACCATTTCTGGAGAGCAGACAGAAGCATTATCAGCTTTCATTTGAGTTCCATGAGAAACGTGGAAGAAAGGTGCTGATACCTCCTGTGAGGTGTGGTTCAGGACATTCACGATAGGTCCAACACTCAGCAAAACCCTGCAAAGACAGGCATGGGAACAAGACAGGGTGATATGGTTTAGCTTTTGAAAAAAGGCCTCCTGATTCCTAGGTGTTCAAAGTCACATGCTCGATCACATAAGTGAGGTGTAAGGCACCCTGCACTCCTCTTGCAGTCATGGTACTGTTCAAAAAGAAACCCCAGATTCAATAGGTCAAAAGGTCAAAAGAGAAAGCTGGAAGCTGTAGCTGACTGGTTAAATCATTCACCTGGGGAAGCCTGCAGATTCTCATGCCTGGGATGTTTATGCGTTACATGTGAAACAATAATTACTGGTTTCCACTTTGTATCACTATCCACAGAATTTGTAGGTTTCAAAATCTCCGCAACCAGGCTGAGAAAGAAATCAGCTGTGAAATTGTGCGACAAAGCCTTGTCTCCAAAACACACAAAGGAGTGCACAGAGACAACGCCACTTGGGTGGTTTGTAGCCCAGCTAATACCCTGCCCTGGCTCCTCCCACACCCATCACAAAAGCCCATCAGTGGCCCATTTTCACAAGTCCAAAGAGCACAGGGACACAATGGCAGATGGGAACCCTCAGATAGGAACTCAGAATAAAGGAAAACCATTCCACGCTCTTTCCAGGGCTGTCCCAGGAAAGCCTCAGCCCCAGAGTGCAGTCTGGAACCTATCAAGATAAGTCAACACCACAGAAACTTTAGGACTAAGGGGGATTGTATCCTATGGATTTAGGACTCGTTAGAGGATGCAAGGGAAGAGCATTTAAGGATTGCATAGGACTCTTTGTGGGATGCTTACTGGAGGAATCAAAGGGAAAGAAAGAGAGATCTAGGTGATTTGGGAAGGAACAAGTAAGGGAAATGAATAAGGGGACAGAAAGTGCCAGTTGTGTGTGAAAGGTTTGCTGGGTGATGTGCTTATCTGTCATGCACAGTGGGTTGCTTTCTTCTTATTAAATTCCTTTATAACTTTTTTTTTTCTGAGTGAACAACTCTCTGTTTTGGGTGTGTCCATGTGTATGGGGGTCTGGTGCCAGTCTCAAGTCAAGCCACATGCGTTGGAGAGTCCGCACGCCTGGGTGACAGTGACTGGACAGACAGGAATAAATCGACTTAAATGCCAGCACCTGGAGTGGGACTGCAGGTAGACAGGGCCCCTACGTGTCCCTGGGGCCAGGAGCTGGAGTGAGTGACAGTCTGGGTGCCAGCAGCTGGGCCAGGCACTGGTGTGGCTGAGTGCCAGAAGCTGGAGAGCCCCGAGGGAGTGACCAGGATTACTGTCCCCTAGAGCAGACCGGTGGGCAGAAGCCCTCATGTCAGTGGTGCCAGGAGGGAGTGAGTGTGAAAGTGTTGGTAACAACCCAGATGGACCTCTTTGTGGGAAGGTGGTGTGCCCCAAGAGCCAGGGAGTGGGAGAGGATAGCTCATCTCTAATGGGAAAACCACAGGAGGAGCTGGGTTAGGCTGGGAATACATACTTGACCTCCCTTCACTTGGACCTCGGAGTGTGGAGTTGCATCAGCCCTGCCTCTCCCGGGCTGATGGATCTGGCCTGATTGCTCCAACATAAACACCAAATATTTCCCTTTGTGGGAGAGTGCTGCAGCCCCAGACCAGCAGGTAAGTGGGGAACAGCAGATGTAGTCACTGCCATGCTTTTTAGAATAACTTTGCTCATTCTTTCTGACAAAAAACTCCAAGGAAAGATTGTTGCCTTGAATCGTGAATGAATGAAAATACATTACTGGCAGACAACTTGCAGATAGGTTTTCGGTCTGTACAGTACTAGGGTACCTAGACCCTATTTTGAGACACTGGCAAAATTCATGCATTGATGGAAAAGCACAGGCTGGCAGAGGAGTTCTCTAGACCATTTATCAAGGCCAGGTACCTAGGACTTAAAGTTTTGGCATAGTAATTAATTAAATTAAGTGCTTAAAAGAAAAAAAAAACCCACAACAAGTAATATATAAATACTGGCACAACACTTGTTGTTATCTGCTGGAATAGCCCCAGTGCTACAAATGTTATTTTCAAATCAGTGTAAATGGTCCAGAAGAGTCCTTTGCCCACTAAGTTAAACAGCAGACTAATGAAGATTTAAAACATGAGTTTCTTCAGAGGCACTGGGCTCTCCTCAGGGCCCTGGGGAAGAATACTGATGGTATGATGCTCTGAAGATGATCTGTTCCCTGTTTTTTTAACCTGACCCCCACCCCACACAGGAAAATCCTTTCTCTCTCTACTGCTTATGAATTTTATTTTCCAACCACACCTCTAGCCCAAGGAGAGCTATCATTAGAGCCCTGCGTTTTTCAAACAGTTGATGCACACATTATCTGAATTTCTTTAAAAGGAAGGGCTGCGGCAGGGCAGGTCCCAAAGCTGCACATGAGAGAAAAGAATATGATGGGAAGAAAAATAAAACACAAGTGCACAGATGCACTCCTAGCAACAACTCTTGCAGTAATATAACAGTAAACACTTGACTTTCTGCCTGAAAGAACTAGGCTCTGTGCAGATGTTTGTATTTGCAAGATACAAGTAATTTCTTGCAGTCTCTCCTTAGAGACTTAACAGTAATGTATCTGGAACTAGACTAGAATAGAAATTATTTTCCACAGCAGTAAAAGTAACTTTAAAAAGTCTTACCTGTTCTCATTGAGGTTACATCATTATTTTCTACATTTTAAATGATGTGATTGACTCCTCCTGTTTAACAGCAAATTGCCTAAGTGGAACACAAACCAAAGTGTTTCAAAAGATTTGAGCAAGACAGAACAGCCTCCAGAATGAGCCAGCATTTTTTAACTCTCAGAGAAACCAGCCACCAGGGAGATGCAAGAGCAATCTGGTCTGACCTCACCTGACAGCAGTTCCAGCACTGACAAACATAATCAATTACGTCAAAGATTTAAACCGAAACAAGCCTTTGGAGCTAAGTAGACTTACCCAAAGATGAAAAAAGTGGATAGATTGAGGAAAAGAGGCAGATTTTTCCAGTGATTTGGAAATGCACAGATGCATTTCATCACTGTTTTTATCCTCATGTCTAAGTTTACAGTAAATTCAAGAGGATTCTGAGATGGAGAATTGCAAAGAATCTTCCAAGTCAGTGCTGCACTATTTATTTTCATTGAGACTGTCTGGATAACTCCACTGGAGATGGCTGCACGAGGAGCAGATGAATGCTGAAGGAGATTCCCCAACAGACAGGGAAACAGTGAGGAACGTGGGAGACATCCCACGCCCCAGACAAGGAAAACCAGGCCAAAAGTTAATCAGGGCCCGTGCCAATATTGCCACTTCAGTAACCCTGTCTCATGTCAAATGTAGGGTACTCTGTTCCAGGCAAACATATTTCTGCAAACTGATAAAACTTTGTGATTATTGACCTGCTGTGATTATAGCCCTGCTAACTTCTCTTTTTTCTTTTTTCATTACTATGGCCAGTGAAGATCATATGATTTTTGAGAGAGATCAACAGAAAGCTTAAGGCAGAAGCAACTCTGTGCCACTTATCAAAATGATGCAGATCAGATTATTTCCAGCTTTTATTTTATCTGAACTGTGGCTCCCTATGCACTTTCACTGAAGGAAGTGTCAGTTATGTCAATGAGATAGATGAAAGGAAAAAACCCCAACAACCACAAAAAGCAACCCAAACCCACAAAAAGAGAGTCTGAACAGCAGCCTCAGTTTTGTGTAACATGATCTCCCAAATAATTTTCAATAAACAAGCTTGCCCTTCTGAGTGCACACATGCCCACTCACCTCCTCCACTTTCTGCCACACATCTCGAAACCAAACCCAGGGTTCTTACCCTGGTTGGGTAAGTCCCTGGTTGGTCTCCACTTTTTCCCTCTCTCTGTCCTGAACCTGGTGCAAGCTCCTGCTCCCACGGGGTATTTCCTATCATTCAGCACTAAAAGAACATTAATCAAATAATGATTGAATAAAAAGCAGCCATGCCACACTCTCATCGGGATCTGCTATAAGGCCGTTGTCCACAAAATTCAGATTCATCTACGTGGTGTGCAACAAGCCAATAATGACACACTTGAGGGAGACATTAATTATTTACTTATTTTGGAGTTGCAGAAGCCTGGGTGCTTGGCGGTATTCCGCAAATCAAGCACAGCCCACCGGGCTTTCCACGGCATT
This sequence comes from Rhipidura dahli, assembly GCA_013399225.1. Lineage (NCBI taxonomy): Eukaryota > Metazoa > Chordata > Aves > Passeriformes > Rhipiduridae > Rhipidura > Rhipidura dahli. Next base: position 407,864 of record VXAC01006995.1, read on the forward strand.
ATTTTTACACAAAAATGTGTTAGTAACCTCCCAAGTATGATTGGTTAATAATGACCACACAAATGATATAATCCCACATAATTTCTGTGCATGCTCAGGGGAAGGATCTTCACCCAGGGAAGGATCTTTTTGACCTGGAGGTGTGATTTTTAATATTATAATGAAGGCAGTTCAGCTATATCCAGACGCGTTCAAGAGGCATCTGCATCTGGCATGGGATAATGGGTTTGTGGTTTTGAGGTTACAGTGATAGTGCTGATTTGATGGTTGGACTGGATCATCTTAAAAGTCTCTTCCAACCTTGATGATTTCAGGATTCTGTAGGACACATGGACCTTGAGTCTTTTTCCGAGGTGGCAATATATACATCAACACCTTGATTTATTTCAGCCATAGAGCTTGTTAGCTCCAGGATGTCCTTGACTAAGGGCACCATCTGGTTCTACTGACATACAGTATCTTGTTTCACTTAATGAAAGACAGGAAATCTAGGTTGGGTATTAGAAAGAAATTCCTTGCTGTGAAGGTGGTGAGGCACAGGAACAGGCTGTCCAGGGAAGTTGCCCACCCCTGGAAGCGTTCAAGGCCACACTGGATGGACCTCTGAGCAACCTGGTCTGGTGCAAGGCATCCCTGGAACTACATCATCTCTAAGGTCCATTCCAACCCCTTAACGTTCTACGGTTTTGTGACCCTCAGAGCTTGCTGGCCGCTCTCTGTCCCACTGACAAGTCTCCCTTACCGCTGATGAGGAGCACGCAGAGCTCAGGCCCGGGAACACGGCCCCAGGTCACCGCGGCCGGGCCCGTTGCAGTCATGGCCGCCCCGCCCCGCCCCGCCCTGGCCGCCGCAGCGCGCGGGCGCCGCCCCGCCCGCCCCTCATGAGGGGCCGCGTGAGGAGAGCGCCCGACGGCGAGGCCATGGCCCAGCGCGGCGGTTCCCGCAGCGCCTTTCTGTGCTTCGTGTACGACCAGCTGCCCGAGCTGGAGCGGCAGGGGCTGCCCGTGGCCCGTGTGGCGGATGCCGTCCCCTACTGCTCCTCGGCGTGGGTGGTGAGGGCGGAATGTCGGCGGGGTTTTGCTGGAGGGTGGGCTGGCAGGCGGCTCGGCGCCATTTCAGATGGCCCCGCTGAGTGGCCTGAGGTGGCTGCGCCGTTCTGCTCTCGGTGCGGGGACAGCTCTGGATCGTGTGCTGCGGGCGGTGTGATGGCAACCCTGGCTGGCAGGAGTAGGTCCAGGGGGGGTCTCTTGTTTGTGGCTTGCCCTTACTCGGAGGTCCTTCACCTTTACCTTGCTGGGTGTTTGGAAGCTAGGCTTACAGCGTTGTTAGGAAAAAGGGGACTGGAAGTCTTTGAGTCAGTCTTGGCAGCCATCGATAATGTCCTTTGGAAATGGTTTGTGGGACTACTAGAAGGAGGTGGTAGAAACCTTTTAATAACAGTTCATTTTCCTTCGAGTCCCTGACAGAGGAAGAAAAGGCAATGTATGCAGAGAAGGCTCGTAAATGGAAGAGCAAGAAATGCTCCCAGAAGACTACAGTAAAGGAGGTAAATGCTGACAATGGAACGCCCTCTAAGAAGGAGGAGTAAACTGCNGGAAGTTGCCCACCCCTGGAAGCGTTCAAGGCCACACTGGATGGACCTCTGAGCAACCTGGTCTGGTGCAAGGCATCCCTGGAACTACATCATCTCTAAGGTCCATTCCAACCCCTTAACGTTCTACGGTTTTGTGACCCTCAGAGCTTGCTGGCCGCTCTCTGTCCCACTGACAAGTCTCCCTTACCGCTGATGAGGAGCACGCAGAGCTCAGGCCCGGGAACACGGCCCCAGGTCACCGCGGCCGGGCCCGTTGCAGTCATGGCCGCCCCGCCCCGCCCCGCCCTNCGGAGGTCCTTCACCTTTACCTTGCTGGGTGTTTGGAAGCTAGGCTTACAGCGTTGTTAGGAAAAAGGGGACTGGAAGTCTTTGAGTCAGTCTTGGCAGCCATCGATAATGTCCTTTGGAAATGGTTTGTGGGACTACTAGAAGGAGGTGGTAGAAACCTTTTAATAACAGTTCATTTTCCTTCGAGTCCCTGACAGAGGAAGAAAAGGCAATGTATGCAGAGAAGGCTCGTAAATGGAAGAGCAAGAAATGCTCCCAGAAGACTACAGTAAAGGAGGTAAATGCTGACAATGGAACGCCCTCTAAGAAGGAGGAGTAAACTGCTGGGCTATGTGTGGCCGGCACCACAGAATGCTGTGGGGGTTCCACCTGCTCTGCGCAGCCTCCAGCCTCTGGAGGTTATGGCTGCAGTAGTAGTTCATACCATTATGAAGGTTATGCAGATAACTGTTCTGGTTTGAACTGAAGGTAAAAATACTTTATACCTCTTTAAACCAAGACAGCTTGTTCCTTTGGGCTCTTTTACCAAATAAAATGTAGTTCTCTAACATTATACTTTTAACAGTATTTTGCAGTGCCTGACTTAGTTGTTTTGTTGGTTTTTATTTTAATTTATGCTATAAATTGGTGTTACTTTGTGTCATGGGTTCATGTTGCTTTTGCTTTGTGGTTTTCAATGGTTTCGGTAGTTCTTGTCTGATGGCTTGAAAGCACATCTTAGAGTCAGCTCATTTGTTCTCGGGGCGCTGTGTGGTAAACCAGGTCAATGAGATGTTGCAGCCTATGCACAAGTAGAATAATTACACCCTGCCATTATTTTTAGTTTGGTTGGCTATTGGACAGAGTAATACTACTACTGTGGACGACAGTACAGAAGTAGGCAGTTGGGTTAAGCTGAGTGTGTATGGTTGTGGCTGGAAATGCTGCTAAACAGATAATTTCTACTATTTACTGCCTTGAAAAGGTGTGTGTCCCTTTTGTTTCTTTGTTTCTGTCTCTTTTCCTCTTCCAGCATTTCCCCGAAGCAGAGTTAGTTAAGAGTTTGAATTATATGAGGTGTCACAAAGCTTATTTTATTTCAGTCTTTCTTGGTAGTGTAAAAACTTGTGTGTCCAAGGAAAGAGCCTGACTGAGTAAATGGATAATAATGCATTTACTTATTCATGCTCTATTACTGGATAATGACTATGAAGTAATGGTGTGGATAAATTCCAGGGCTTCAAAACACTTACATGGTGATAGGGGGAATGACAGAATGATTGTAGTTTGGAGTAACTAGTAAATATGGATTATTTGAATTAGTCAATTTAGACTAGAAGGGAGGTATTAAGCAATGTTTTCTGATTTGGGGGGGTCTGCCTGTTTGGGAAAAAGCTGTTTAAAATGTGTTCACCGTTGTGTCATTTAGCAGGCTGAGGGGACATAATTATTGAAACTCCATTTTTGTCTATCATAGAGAACTAAGTGAAATGGCAGGTAAGCCATAAACTGAGGCTTCTGTATTTCCTTTCACAAGTTGTAGCATTTTACAAGACTGTAATCAGGGACAGGAATAATCGCTTTGAAAAATAAAGATCACCATCCTTACTGCTTGTCAGTGGAAATAGGGAAATAAGTTTAGATGAGATAATGTGATCTCAGTTTATTAATCTCAGCCCTGTACACAGACAGCCACAGTCAGTTTGTGTGGTGCAAGGTTATGTTCCCCTTTTGGAGATGGCCATAGTTTACTTAGATGGGAATAATTCCTCATTTTGTTTTAAACAGTTCAAACTGGTAACCAGTTAACTTTAGCTAAGATGGTTATCTGCAATCAGTGTACCTGGGTGTGGATGTTATTCCCAGTTTGGGTTTGAATGATCAAATTCTGTAAGCCTGCCAGGTTTCTTTTCCCGTCCTATTAAAAGCTTATTGTTCATGAATGGATTTGCAGAGCAATCCAATGACTTCCTTGAGGCTTTATCAGATTTTCATGAACCTTTTTCCTAGTCAAAGACAACTAATGCATGCCAGGTGCTTTTTTCATAAAATTTATGGAAAAAAGTTTTAAATTCCAGTTGGAAGAGTTCCTTGCCTGTCAGAAGTGGTTGAACCTAAGAAAATAATTGTTTTTTAATATTACATTTTGTAAATTTAGCTGTAGTTCTTTAAAGTGGTAATGGGTTGACAAAGGTACTGAGTAGAAATCCTGCTTTCCTGGCCTACAGGTATACAGGCACTTTTATGTACAAATGGTTCCACCTAACCACAACCGCTAGTGGATGTTGCGTTTTCTTCTGATATAAGGAGCTGAAGGACTTTATTTGGGGTGAGGAGACTCTTTCGTTGTTGGGGTTTTTTTTTAACTTGCTCATCTTTTCCAGATGTGTAATCTGCCTGATTCAATTCCTGCCCCTTTGACTACAAAGATGCCCAGTGTTGCTCCTTTGCCACGTGCCTGTGCTCTGTCTTGGAAGAATGATCAGGGTATGGTGATCTTAAAGCCGTTGATCTTGGTAGATGAGAGCTTGCTCTTTGAGGATGTTCTCAGTGGTACCTCTATAAAGAATGTTAACATTTTGCTAAAAGCCATCTGTGTCAGCTGTTTGTTTGACAGTACTGGGTCACTGCTGTAAAAGGTAGAGGGAAGTCAGCACAAATACCCTTCCCCCCCAAACTCTAAGAATTTTATCCTCTGTTTTTTAGCTCAATGGGAGTATAGCCACTAACGGTTTCTTAACAGTTATTTCAAGATTTTTAAGGAAAAGGTAAGTTTTCAAGCCTTACATTTATGATTTGACAAGGCCTAATCCAAGTTCAGCATAAAAAATACTTGTACCAGTTTCAAAGGGTGAAGAATTGTTGGGTATCAAAGATCGAAATTTGTATGGTAGAGGTATTAGATAAAACAAGGTCCTGGCTTCATTGGGAGAATAAAAGGGAATATGCACTCAGTGCCTTTCTAACACCCTGACTTGCTTCCTTATTGAAGGAATGCTCAAAAATTAAACCTTTCTTACCTGTACACTATAGTCAAATGGATGTTCTAATTAGAAGTGATCTGTAATCTTCTACCCAATGAATATTATATTATTCTGAGAAATGATAAAAGGTAGTGCTTACAAGGTAAGTCAAGAAGCCAATTCATACAAGCTGTATCTGCTGTGTGGTTAAGTCTCAGCTCCAGCGTTTTACCACAGTCTCTTGAAACTGTTTTTGTGTTGTCATGGTTATGGGGGAACAGGAAACAGTAGCTCCATGAAAAGTGAAATACTTATTAGTGCCTTCTGTGCCAGGGGTCATGCTCCCCTGTCATTGTGATGCAGATTTGTTTGGATTGATAATGCTGGCTTGAGTTGACACAACTGATGTTTCAGCTGAATGAGAGGTATAATGATAAAGGATAATTGAGATACATTTCATGATGCTGCTCTTAATATTTCTCAGTAAAAGTTCTGGTAATGGTTCCCTGTAGCTATGTCCACTTTTTCATAAGGTAGGAGAGGTGTCTTTCCTATGACCCCACAGCTTGTGCAGTTTAAGGCACACATAAGGGAACATGACCATTCAAGCTTAGGGCAACTGGTGTTAAATGTCCTGAAGTTTGGCATACAAAATTATGTGTAAAGACAGTTACACATCTCTGTTACTTAGTAGAGCAAACAGGATTTTTTTTGGTGAGGGGCAGAAGTTTAGAGTAAGGATTAAATAGCTACATTACATTTCAGTGAGGACATTGTGACAGTCGTGAAGAGAAGCATTAAGGTGTATTGTAAAACATTTTTCATAGTTGGATACTTTTTAAATTAGTAAATGGTAAATCTGTTTCTTAATATTTGTGTTGGGTATTCCTGCTGCTTTCTTTGGGAGTTCATTTGGTGGAGAAGAAGAAATCCTTTTAATTAACTTCTCATCTTCTTGCCCCACAAGATTGGTGCCAACTCATTTAAGTGGTGTAAGCTACCAAACCTAGCTTGTGAGGCTGTTTTTAAACTACTCATCTGTTTTTTTCCTAACCGTATTTTCTGAAAGGGCAAAGAGACCTATCCTTAAAAAGAATAATAGTTCCTGTTGGATTCCAGGCCTCTTAACATCTTGTGGGTTTGGAGGTTGGCTTTTCTTTTTGTAGTTGCTTTTATTTGTTGGGTTTTTTGCCTGATCTCTACACACAGCATCATCCCGAGAAGGTGTTGTCAGCCTTACCGATGTGCCTGACTTCTCCCTGAGTGTGGTTGTCTTGTTCTCTTTGATACAGAGGAAGAGCTGTGTGTTTTGCTTGATTGTTACCCTTCTTCACCCAGTCGTAGGAGAAAGTTCACCAAAGCTTTCCCTGGATGAGATGAGACCTGCATGGCATCTGCAACCTCTGGTAGATTGTCTGAAGGTGGTTTTGTTCTTTTTCTTTCAGATACAATTGCAGACATCTTCTACTTCGTGGACATTTACAGTTATGGGAAGCTGCCACCCCAGTGCGAGCAGCGCTTCCTTCCCTGTGAGATTGGATGTGTCAAGTACTCCCTACAGGATGGAATCATGGCTGATTTCCACCACTTCATAGATCCAGGTGAGGTCCAAGAAAGTCAGAGAAGTACTGGGGTGAGAGGAAGGATTTCTGGTGTCACTGCTGCCCAGATTAGACTTCTGGTATTAAGACAAGTTTATTTCTTTGACTCTAAGTGGTCAGGCTTCTTAAAATTATCAGAGCAGTGCTGATTGTGTTTGAAGAGAATTAGTGTCAGAACTGCATGTGACTTCAAAGAGGGTAGGCTAAATCCAGGAGGACCTGCACATGTTTGTGCTTTATATTTCATGTCAGTGACTGTTTCTCTTGGTTGGACCTAAAGACACAATACAGTGCACTTTGTTTTTTAAAATGTGAGTAACTGAAAATAACATTTCCAGAAATAGTTGTGGCACTTTTACAAGGCCACAGGGGAAGATGAAGCTGTTCCTTTTGTATATGAAGCTGTGGTGTGGAGGTGAGAGTTAAGGATCTGTCCTTGTTGGTGTTGGATGATGATTATACTTTTTCTTCTTTTTTTGCAGAAGTACCACCACGTGGTTTTCGGTACCACTGCCAGGCTGCTGGTGAGTATTAATGGAGAAAAGAATGGTATGCAAAGCTGTGCAGTTTTAGACTCAGCTCATCTGACCTCTAGCCAAACGTTTTGTAAGTCTTGATAGTCCTTGTGTGTATCTTCAACATGAAGCGATAATTAATAACAGGATAACTCAAAAATACTGCTTGATATTTAAAAGTTATGTTTAGCAGCTTGGCATATATTAACAGAATTAAAATATCTACACCATTGTTGTGTCTGGCTTGGCCTGCCTGTTTCCTTTGTGACTCTCAGTAATGTTTATAGATTCCAGTTTGGTCCTATTAGGACACTTCCTCTCCTTGTGTACAGAGGGAACAAACTTGGCCTGTGTTTTCCTATGTCTAATACTTGCATAATAGCCTTTTAAAAGGGTTAAGAGTGTGAGTGTTTGCTCTTAGCCCAGACCTGCTAACAGAAGCAACATTTTGGTAGCTTAATCACAGGCCCTGTCTGTGGAGAAAAGGAGAGTGTGTGTGTGTTTGTGTGTGCACATACATATGTATATAGAAAGATAAAAAGGAGGAGGGAATCGTATTCCTTAAGGAAACTGGACTTCTCATAATTTTGTGGGTTTTTGTTGGTTTGTTTTTTTTTCCTGTCCCACTTCCCCCCCCAATTAGGTGATGAAACTCATAAGATCCCTATATCTGGATTTCACCTTCCTCGTTCTTGTTATGCCGTTGTCCTGCGGGAACTTCTTGAGTTTGCCCAGCCAGCCAGAGGTGCCCGGCCTCGCTTCTTCTGCAGGGTATGGTCAAGGTCAAAGCTCTAAATCTCAAATTCTGCTTCCTCTCCTGTTGGATGACTAAGGAGATACTTCACCCTAAAACCTAATCAGTGTGCATATAAGTGGGAAAAGGCACCCTTTCCAAAGTGTCCCAGTTCCATGCAAGAAGAAATGGCCTCTGGAAGTCAACCTTTTTATAAAGCAGAGACCTAATTTTTCTGCCTTCTTAACTTTCAGCCTGCACTTCTGGTTCTAATCCACTGATGAACAGGGTCTATTGTTCTCTGACATTGTTATGACTTTAGTTAAGGGCTTCTAAGATTTGACTTAAATTGGTTGTGCTCAATAATAGTCATAAATCATGCTTTTTTGAAGGGATATTTTTACGTTTTCATGACTCTTCCCCCCTTGAGAATAACACGTGTCTTAAATTTTTGCTCAAGTTTCATTTTCCGGGGAACAGAACAAAATGTTAGGATTCAGAGGTGTTTAAGTTTCCTAACAGGTATATTATGTTTCAATTCAATTCAAAGCTAATATTAATCCTTGAAAAGGTAGGGAGGGACAAGATCTTGGGCTCCATCCATTAATATAGAGCTCTGAAGAAATATGCATGAAATTTGGTTCCTCTTCAAGATAGTTGGCAGGGAGATTACATTCAGTCCCAGGAACAATTATGGTTTGGAGGTGACTTTCTCAGACCTATTCAGAAGTCATCCAAGTGTCAGAATTATATACTGTACTCCTTTGAGGTGACAGAAATTTTCTTTCCTCCAGTCTAATGACAGATTTCGAATTAATTGGTGTCTCGGTCGAATGGCCAGCATAACAGGTAGGAAATGAATAATTTTTGTCCTTCCTCTTCCCCTCCTTCCCCCAGAAATAAGAGCTGTGTAATCATGGACAGCTGTATTTGTCTGAAAAACATGTCTCAAAGTTTTCATAAAAGCTGGTGCTGATAGCTAAAACTGCTTTGCATGCTTCCTCCTCTTCCTTTCTCCTGCCACTCTCTAGGAAGCCAGGTTTTATTAAAACCACTGGTGGAATAACTTTGAGCTTTGATGCTATGATAAGAGGCTGGGCAGCGAACAGGGTCTGACTGAGAAATGAGCTGAGCAGGACATTCACTGACTCCTGTTCTCCTGGCCTGGATTTTCACTGAACCGTAGGCATTGAGAGCCATTGGGAGCTTTTTGCTGTAGAAGACTTGATTACAGAACTGTACCAGAAGAAATACCAAAAGGAGCCATCCAAGATCTGGGTGTATAGAAAACTGGATGTCTGCCTGTGGGATTTCTCCAGTAATACCAGGTGTGTTGCGTGGTTCTTTGTGTAAATGTGCCTGCTTTCAGATTCTTCTGTGTTTCTACAAAAGGTGGTATTTGCTTGCAATGTTGCAGGAGCATATGGGGTGATTATGTAGTTAATTTAGAAATAGACTCTGATGTTTCCTCTGCTACTGATTTAAGAACCAATAATTTGACCTTAAATTTCAGTAGATTTAAGAAAAAACATATAAATTATTCTTGGAAGTCTGCTTGGAATATGGGTTTTAAGATCCATTGAGTTCATTGGTGTCACTTTTGTCTTTTTATAGTCAGGCAGTTTTCTGTTTCATGAGTATCTTTACACTAGAGGGGGACCTTAAGGAGAATGGAAAAATCTACTTTTAAAACACACGTTTGGAGAGGAAAGTGAGGATGTTTATGCTATGGAGAACTATTTCACGTTAATGGGAAGCTTGAAATGGTTCAAATGGTTTAAATTCCGTTTGTCTCTTAGGGTTCTCTTTTCTCCCTGCCTCCCACCTCAGTGTGAAGCACCTTGTCTGATAAGCAGACCTCTAAACTCTCTATAAACTACTTAAGGCAAAGCTATTGAACTTTGTGAAGTTTTAAAGGTACTGCATGGTCACTGCAACAAAAAGATACCATCTTTAATATTTGTTCCTGTTCATCTGACCAGACAACTGTTCTTGTTGATTAACAATGTAGCTGCTTCTGAAATAAGCCTGTACTTCATTTCATGTAGGTGCAAGTGGCACGAGGAGAATGATATCATCTGTTGTGCTCTGGCATCCTGTAAAAAAATTGGGTGAGTATTGTTAAGGAGTTGCCTTCAGCACAATGGCTTTTATTTTGTTAGCATTGCAACGTTGAAAAAAGTGTTGATTGCATTCACTGTTTTGCTTCAGAAGTATTCTCAGTATGCTCTAGGATATCTCTACTTGGGAAACTTTCCTACTGCCTGATGTAATGTAGCTACATAAGGTTCTGTGATCTTTTTGTAGGGGAGAAAGGAAAAGTAAATAGTTGGGAAACGAGGAAATTCCGTTTATGATCTCAGTTGACCAGCAGTAAAAGCTTACTTAGAGAGACAATAATAAGTATTCACTCAATTCAATTTTCACTCAAAAGACTTGTCATGGACTGCTGTTCCAAATGCTGCATTTGATAATGTGGGGAAGCAGTTTGTTTTTATTTCATGTGTAGTTGTAGAACAGACTGGTGGTCTTGGAAGGATGCAGTGGTGCTGCCATAAAGTCCTTCTGCCCTCTGGCACGTGCTCTCAGGCTCTGGTTGGTTTTGTTTGCCAGTTGAAGAATTTAAAATGCTGTGCTGTTAAACATAAGCATTACAGCCCTCTTAGCCAAACTTTCCTTGTTTTCCTTTTTTTTCTTGGTCAAGTTACTGCATCAGTAAATCTTTTGCTAGTGTGTATGGAGTCCCACTAACAGCAGCTCACCTCCCTCTGCAAGACTCTGATTGTGATCAAAGCACAAATAACAGGATTGTGAAACTGAATGCTGGACATACCCAGGTCAGATTCTTTCAATTGATGCCCTAATTTATTTCCAATTGCCAATTTCAGGTGAGCTGCTTTGTCTTTGGTGTTGTTCTTTATGACATTAGTTGGGCAGATGGATGAACTTGCAGGGTTTTGACCATAATTCATAGGTTTGATGGATTAGTGGTGTATGTTTCATGTTAGCAGACACATGTACATTATTTTAAATGTTTATTTTTTCATATAGAAAATGAAAGCTGAGAGTTCTGGATGTGACAGACCTTTGGATTCTCCAAGACAGGATCAAGAGTTTGTCCCTTCTAATTGTGAGTTTGAAACGTTCACATTTTTTAAGAGGAAAGAGATCTTTAAACTTAATCCAGATGTTGCTTCTTCAAATTTCTGGCCTCAGATGTTGCCTTTTAAGTGGTGCACAGCTCTACATGAGCTGTGCTTATTCTTGTGTATGGATTTTGCTGAATTTCTGCAGACCCAAGCATGAAGAGCTGCCCTTTTCTTACTGGGCAGAATCTTAGGGTCAAAACACATCTTTCCAAATTTAGTTTTTCTTACAGATGTTGCTCTCTCATTCATGCTTTCCTGTTACATGGATCCATTCTCATGCTCAGGTGGTTTAGAGGCAGGACCATGTTTAAAATACTCTCCTTGCTCTTAAATCATTATATGTACAGGCTCAGCTGGTCCTTGTTGCAAGTGTTCTGTCACAACTCAGTTATAAAGTCTGCTCTTTTAAAGTCTCTTTTTGCAGACAGGATTTTTTTTCAGTTGAAGGCCTCTGAGCTCAGTGCTCTGGGCACTTCATGGCTAACCTTCAGAGGAACAGAATCAGGTTTTCAGGATAAATAACTGTAAGAATTCTGAGTTTGCATCTTAATTTCTTGCGTGCAGATTGATGCTGAATTAAACTCTGTTCACTTGGAAATCATGATCTTATGGTCTTGGTGTTTGTAGAGGACATGACCTGTCTCACTTTTTGTATCAGAGCTGTTGAATAGGTTCAGCTCCACAGCATATGAGGAACAATTCCATTAATTTGTGCAAGCTTTAAAGGCTGATTTGATGTGCGAACTGTATTTAATTTAATAGGTGATTCTCCATGTGGTGTGAAGACCTCCCCTTGTGGAACAAGTGTTGTACAAGGAAGAGGAGTTATTCGATTGCTGAGAAGTGCATCTGATCTATCCAAGTCTTTCAGTAACTGAAAATCTCTTTCACATCCAGGACAGCTGTAAATCCTAATTTTCTTTGTTTCCCTAAGATAACTAGTAGCTTCTCCAGACTTCAGTTTTTCATCTTCTGTGCAAACCTTGAACAGTTCGAATTCTTGTTAGAATGATAACATTATTGACTGGATTTAAAGAAGATAAAAAATCTTGTTTATTATCTACATGAGGACTTATTTTGAAGGGACCTGACGGTCACATCTTTAAAAATACTTGCTGTATTAGTTGTATTTCTAAGTGAATTGAGTGCAATTTCAAGATTGATGAATCAGTATAACTTAATTAGAAGAATTCTTTAGTGACCAGTGTGACTTTAGACAACTCAGACTTTTTGTTATATTTCTTTTTTAATAGCCTTCCCATCTCCTGCATGTGGAAGATAGAATTTCAGTGTGTAACAGTCTTGCTTCAAAAACTGATGCAGGGGGGAAAGCACTGAAGGTATGAAGGGCTGCCCTAAGGGAATTAATTAAAGTTAAATAGTCCCAAAGGTTTGCTGTAATATGTTAGTTTTAGCCATGAAGAATCTGAGTGGTCTTTCAAGGCAGAAAAGCAGACTTTATATAAAATGTCTGGAGAGAAATACTGTGGCAAATTTATCCATCTGTTAATGTTATTAGAGGCTGTATTATATACAATCAGGGACAAGTACAGTATAGCTTTTTTATTATTTGCATCAGTTTTCTTTTGAAGAAATGCATGTGCCTCAAACTTAGAGACTGAAGTGTAGGTGTTACGAGGTTGGTTTTGGTTGTTTTTTTTTTTGGTAGGAGTATCAAATTCAAACTGATACATTTCACAAGAGTTTAGTCAGGCTGGGTAGGTACCAGTCATAATTATTTGGGGGCACATAAAAAAAGTGAGAGACTGCCTGATATTTTCTAGGGAAGTTAGATGTTCCTTTTTATGGAGGTACTATTTGGACTAGTCCCCAAAAAGTTGTTGGTCTGAGCCTTGTGCTTAGTCCATGTGTCTCCTAAGCAAGCGATTCTCAGAAATAAGAGCTTGTTTTGTTAAGCTGTTCCTAGATTTTGTACCACCAGATGTCCAGTTTTGAAATCCTATTTCCATAGCAACTAACTGTTTGAAGATTTCATTCCTTGTAGGTACTGAAACTCAAGATGAGGTGGCTCATTCCCTTGAATAAGGAAAAAACCCAACAAAACAAATGCAAGCAAAACCCAAAATACAGCCAAAATAAGAGGTTTATTTGGGCCTGCTGATCAGTGTGTCAGAAAAGGCCATTGTTGGTTTAGTTGGAAACCTGTTACAGTTGCTATAAGGCCAGTTGAACTCTTTCTTCTAGTATTTTAGGATCACTGAAGCATTTCTACTCTTACCTAACTGTTCACCTCTATCACTGAATTTCCTCAATTGATTCTGTATTTCCTTCCTTTGGGGCTGCTGTTCTACCTGCTCATTTCCACAGAATAAGGGACAATAAACCTCTAAGGCTGAAATTTACCAATGAAGCACCCGGGAATGTTGTAACAGACTGAGAGTGTCTATCAAGTAGTGCTAAAGGCTTTTCTGCATTTGTATGGAGCTGTCCAAGTTCCTTAACTGACAGCCGTTGCTGCATTGATACTTCATAGCATACAGAACTGTTGTCTTTGAATTATTTTCAGAGTTATGTTGCAATAAAATTTTCTGTTTCAGTTCTTATGTAGGAAAGAATTTGTTAAAAATTATTAATTTGTTAAAAATTATTACCTAAGGATATTTGTTACTAAGCTTAATGTGTTGCATATCAAGACTGAGATAAAGAATCTGAGCAGAAGTGGGAAAATGCCATTAGGATCCCATGGCATATCTGTACCTTATCACCTGTAAATTAAAATAGCATGTAAACTGTAGAAGATCTAATTATATGCTGTAGGCAGTGGGCTGTTAACTGGGGCAGTAACTGTCTTACTGTAACAACCAGCAAGTTGGGTTTTTTTGTAGTGAAAATCATAAGATCTGTGTGGTTAGAATGAGCACACCAACTTAAAGTAACCCATTTCATACTGGTATTCTGCATTTATTGAAGGGGAACCCTAACAGCTGTTGAAAGATGATTGAAAATTCTTTCATTTTGGAGGTCTGTGTCCCTGGCTGTTTGGCAGTTTGTGACTGTTTGATTTCTGGAAAAATAAATTCTGAAAAACAAGCACAATAAAGTAATGCTTCTCTCCTTTAAGTAAAGGAAAGTAAAGATGAGGGATTGCAACCTTAGCCCACTTCCTGAGTGCAAGGAGTAGTACTGGTAAGGCAGAAAGTGTGTCAAAATCAGGACAAAATTCTCCTTGTTTACATTGCAGAATTCTTCAAGGGACACAAAACCAAGACACGGCAGAATGGCTCTTGAGCAGAGTTTGAGTGGTGCATCCTGGGAGCTTTAAACATGTACCTTCCACAGGATAAGAGTAATGGTGACAAGGCTCTACATGTGGGTGTTTGCTACCATGTGTGTTGGCTAAGGAGCTGTTTTTGTGAAGGAGACATTTGATAGATTCTATCATACCTGACTTCCCGCCCTCCTGTTGGTGTAGCTGACTCACTCCCATGACAGGAAAGGGTTAAAGTCATCCCAGTTTAATACACATTGTGAAGTTATTAGGTGTTTGTGCCCTTGTTGTAACAATAGTAGACAAATGGTTGAGTTGTGCATTGCTACTCTAAAGTATTTTAGCCAGAACAGTTGTCTGAGGGTCACAAAAACAATGACTGTAGTGACAGGTTTGCTGATCTAGTCTGCATCAGGATATTGACCTGTAATCACATCCTTTTACATTCTATTTGGAGTATGTAACTGATACTGAGAAATAAAGCCTGTAAGCATAGATAACAGCAGTTGCTGCTACTTTTCATTTAATTGTTATTATGCATTGCTGGCTTGTCCACCACCTCCTTTCATTAAACTGCAGGAACGAGGGGTGTAGCAGAAGTTCCTGTTGGCCACTGTCTCTGCTCCAGCATTCTCTTACATGCACACATCTATACTATAGAAACAACACAACCTGGTTTTGACAGCTTTAATCTGAATTTTGTTTTGGAAGGCTGATCTTACCAGTGAAGATTGAGGTGAAGGTGACCTTAGCCTTTGCCTTTATGACCAGCTGCCCATTCCTACTCAGATGGACCCACAGAAATCTTTCTTCTTTCCCTCCATATGCTTCACCAGATGCAGCTTTGGGTGGGCTTTGGCTTTCCTATTCCCATACCTGCACACACACACACACAGCATCTCTGTGTTTCTACCCAGTCAGTTTTCTCTGCAGCTGTCTCCTGTGTGTTTCCTTTACATGGCTGAGTTTTGTCAGGAGCTCCTTTGGTGAACCTTTGCTTGTTTTGCTATTTATCTTGGAGGAGGTGATACTTGAATAATCAACAGGCTCGCCTGGTCCTCTTTCCAGCACCATGTGCCACAGGAGTCTTCCAAACAGAGCTCTGAACAAGGCCAGACTGCTCTCCTGAGGTCCAGGGCCGTGGTGCTGGTTTTTTGCTGTTTTCTTCCTTCTTTGGATCCCAGACTTCACTGTTTCATGGTGACTGAAGCTAAATTTGCCCCCTGGCCTTCACATCCCTAACCAGTTATTTCTTATCCATAAAGATGAGATCCAGCAGGGAGCACCTCTGCTCCTTGGCTCCTCAGTCACTTCTGTCAGGGGTGTTAGGCTCCTCACAGGTGTCTGAAGAAGACCTTGAGAGCTTTCTCCTGGCAGGGCTGTCTGCATCAGACATCCCCTGGAACGTCACCCACACTGGCCTACCCTCTGTGTCCAAGCCAAGAGCTCCCAGCTGGCTCATTGTGTGTTCCCCGGTGGAGCTCTGCATTCCAGCTGCTCTCTCACATGGAGAGCAGCTTTCCCTCCTCGCCTCCCCAAGTGTGAGAAAAGCAGCTGGACAGTGAGTGATGTGTGGGGAAGGGAAGGCACATTATCTCTTAACTCCTAATGCCTGTGCCAGTTCTGGGATCTGCATTCCAACTGATGCTGTCAGAGAGTGTTTGCTGTGTCTAAGGTAAGATAAGCCTTTGTTGCATCCTTGGCAATGTGTTGCTCATCTGAATCCTAAAAGATAGAAACAAGGCACTAGTGTTTCCATCAGTAAGGTGGGGATTTTCTGTGTGGAGACGAACTGTGTCTGTCAGGCGTCTGGCTGGAGGAAGCACTGCTGAGATTCTGGATCAAACAGCTGATAGTCATTCCCTGGGGTGTGTCCTGTGCCAGCTCAGTCATTCCCAACTAGGAAACTTGTTGCCAATTCAGTGATTCCAGGTCTTGAGGAGTCACGGTTAAGTGCTGTTGTGCTGAAGGTCAGATTCTTCTGAATCAGTGCTTGTTTTGGGTGAATGAAAAACTGTATGCTAGGAAATCCTGTCTCAAATATCTTGTAAAATAGTTGTATTTTTCTTGTCCTGATACCTGTAAAAAACCCTGCATATTTATCACAGAGGGATTGTGCTTTTGGACCTGTTAGTTGAATTAAAAAGTGCTAACCCTTTCTGCTAGCAAGGATTTCAACCTTTGCCCAAAAGTGAAGTGACTCAAGTATAAATGTGAAACTGGGTTTATTTTCTGGTTGATAGAGAGAAGTAGCTGCAGCTGTCTGCAGAGGCTTTAGCAACATCATTCCATTAGGCAGAGTAAATGTACTGTAGTGGAGCAGGAGAAAAACAAGTTTGTTATTTAGTTTCTGCCCTCCTGATGACTTCTGCAGGATTATCTTCCCTCACTGTCACCCTAGAATGGCCAGCCAATAAATTTTATTGCAATGATTTAGTAAAATGAAGAAATTGGCAAACACTTCTATTAATCTAACCCTGTATTATCTCTGTTCCCTCACTTTTCTGTGTTTCTGTCTTGGAGACTGCCATAAACTTCTCTTAACTGCCATTTTCAAATAATTCCCTTCAATCCCTAGTGAACAGGTGAAAGGCAGCAGAAGTTACAAATTCCCTTATGTTGGGCTGTAATAAATTTAGTAGTAGCTCCAGCACATCCAGAACTAATCTTGGAGGTTTGATCATTGTACTGTGAACTTCATCAGCCAGAAAACTGCCTCGGTGTCTTTCCTGGAACAGATGATGCAAATAAACAGAAAAAGAGTGCAGTTGCTCTAGCAACAAGGATGGTGAGATAATTAACTCTTGTCTTTCCGACAAGTTGTGAATTGTGCACTGTACTGAGTCTTGAAGTGGGCTATGGGAGCACCAGCTTTTGTGTGTAATACTGGAAATACTTCCCAGTATCCTGAGTGGGGAAGGCAGTGAGAGCAATCTGGGGGGTTGTGTGGGAGCTGGGGAGGGGTGGAATCCCTGGGGGCAGCTCTGTAGGGTGGAGTTCATTAAAGTTGGCAGTTCATTAAGGACGGTGTCTCCCAAACACAAGAGCAGTTCAGGAATGCAGGGAGATGGATTGGGAAGACTCTCTTGCTTTTACAGGGGTCTTGTGGCTGCATCCTAGTCCTAATGCAGTGTAAGGGAGGTGGAAGCACATGCGGACTCCAAAGAATCCATAAACACAGGCCAGGACTGTAGGGTTGGTGTTTGGAAAACTAAAGCTCATCTGGAGTTGATGCTTGCAACGGATCAGGGTCAGAATGAAGAGCTTTTATGACTTCATCAGCGGTAAAAGAGTGAACAAAGGAAAGCTGTGCCGGTGCTGAATGGGGTGAGGGACTTGGTAACGACTGGTGTAGTGCAGGGAAGGCTGAGGTGCTCAGTGCCTTCTCTGTTTCAGTCTTTTCCAAGAAGGGCTCTTAAATCTGTACTCAGGAAGGGTTTAGGGAGGAGAACAGCAGCAGGAGTTCCCACGAGAGTCCCCAGAGCCAGATGGGCTGCATCCCAGGATGCTGAGGAAGCTGACTGACACCTTTTCAAGGCTGTTCTCTCACCTTTGGAAGGTCACAGAGAGCACAGGAAATACACAGCAATGAGAGGCAAATACTGCACCCATCTGTCAAAAGGGTGATCTAGGAAATCCTGGGCTTCTCGGTTCCTCTGCACTCCTTGGAAAAATCAGAGAGCTGGCCCTCTTGGAATGTGTTTCTGGGTACATGAAGGGAGAAGTGGGGGACTGGAGAGAGTCAGCATGGATTTGCCAATGCTGAATCATGCCTGACCAGCCTGTTTGCTTTCTGTGATAGGTTTGTGAATAGAGAAAGTTGAACCATAACTAAACAGAAGTTTACTGTTCACTATGTAAAGGATAAAGTAGGAATTTACTTTTCTGTCTGGTCATGCCTTTTGTCCCTCCATCCTCCCTTTTGAGGGAAGTGGTTATTGAAGTTGGGTATACATAAACTCCTTGGAATTATTAAAGTATCACTAGCCTTATTTATCTTCCCTCCAAATACATTATTGCTGGTTTTAATTTTGCTTAAGGTTGTGCCTATACTGCAGGTAACTCTTGGAGTTATTCCTGCTTCAAAAGACATACAAGACAGGCAAGTAATTAATTCAGTCACAGGAAAACCCTGGAAT
Source organism: Rhipidura dahli (assembly GCA_013399225.1). Classification (NCBI taxonomy): domain Eukaryota; kingdom Metazoa; phylum Chordata; class Aves; order Passeriformes; family Rhipiduridae; genus Rhipidura; species Rhipidura dahli. Next base: position 426,054 of record VXAC01006995.1, read on the forward strand.
AAGGTATGAGTTTGTGTGTATTTGTGTATTTCTGGCTGACAGGGTTGAACAAATTGGTTGAGGAAAAACATATAAAGCATTCTGATAAACGCTCTACTTCCAAGGCATTTTGAAAAAGGTAACAAGTGATAAGCAGCACTGAATTAGCCATATCTCCATGTGCTATCACTTAGTTTATTTTTCAGTGTAGAGCTTAGCATTGCAAAACTTCAAGTAGTTCTGTTTTAAAGATTGTCGAGTTGAACTTTTTTGCTTTTCCTCTGCTAGTTCTTGTGGAATCAGCTTACAGAGAATTGGAGGTTTGGGGGTCATTATATAAACTCTTCTGTATTTTGTGGCTGGTTCTTCAGACAACTTAGTGCAGGTCTGCAATCTGCATTTTCCTTCATGCCTAAAATGACTCCTGTGCAATTAAGCCTCACATACCCTAAAAGTGAAGAGTGTGGGACAGGTAGCAAACTGTTACAATGGTTTAGTGGCCACAGACAGTTTCTGACTATATTCTGGCATTGTTTTGGTGATAATTTTCAAGTCCTTTTGCTGGATTTTCCATTTAAGATCTTTGAGAATCCAGAGAGATCTTTGAGTTATCCCTCAGCAGAAGCCCTCTTCAGCCACAGGGTTTTGGTGGAGGAAACAGGTTGTGCTGACTAATGTCTGTAACATTTATAAAACAAATAGCTTTTGTTTCACAGTAGAAATGTGTTACAGTGGTAATTAGATAATTCACACTACACTTGCTCGTTACAGTGAGAAGAAAATGCATACCAGCTCTGCTTCTGAGCTATGCACTTCATTTTTTTATCTGCCTTCAACTTCTCTGTGCAATGTTCTTTTTTAGCCATCCATTTTTGCAGTGTTTTGTCATGCTTCATGAGAAAAAGTCCTCAGGATGTCTTGCCTTTCAGGCTGCCCATTGCCAGAGAGGTTTGGATTTGTGTGTTCTTTGTAAAGGTCTTTGCAGTTGTTATTACACTTCAAACAAGTAATTGTATTTTAAGTATTATGTAAAACAAAGGCAGCCAGAAAGCAAGTCAGAATTACATTTCTGGTAGGGTGATCTTCATAGTTTGAAATCTTGAAAATGCTGGTCATGTGTAGGAGGATTGCTGGTTCTTCTTTGAAGTTAAATTTTAGATTTTTATTACAGTAAGTATTTGGGGGTAAAGGGTATGTGGGAGGCATTGCTGTAAGTTTCTGAAACTCCCAAAGTTGAAGATGCAATAAGGAGTTTTGAAAAGATAAATATTTTACTGCAAAGGCAACCAACCCTAAACCAGCTGTTATTTAGCTTTAATACCCATTGATCGTCCTTGGGGATGGACACTCCATTCTCTTCCAAAGATACCAGTGGTAGGAGTTCTCTCCACATTTGCACACATCTTGCACATAGAGTGCTTCTGATTAAATTGCTACAGTTTTGAATAAAAATGGATTTTTCCTTCCCCTTCCCCCCACCTTTTTTTTTTAATTAAAGATGTACTTGCCATGTACGTGCTCTCATACTGTCATTTTTTCAGAAGCAGCAGGAGCAATGGACTATCTGTGACTTGCCCATGCAACAATCAGGAGGAAAGAAAAATATAATGAAAATTAGGAACTCTGGGAGCTAGAGCTCAGAAATTCAGGAGTCTGTCAGTAAATAGGCTACGAGACTGTTTCAAGTTCTAATCAGCTCCCCCTCTAAGTTCTTACCTTATCTGTGACTTCATTATATACTGTTGTCCCAAACAGGACTGGTCATCTAGGAATATTTTTCCATACCTTTATTTCTGTGTGCATGTATAATATATACAAAGAACACATTTAATAAAATGTCTTTAAAAATCATCTTTCTTCAACTTCCATGAAAAAAGTTTCTGTGTTGGACAACGGTGAAAGCTGTGACATTTGCATGACACTGAACAAAATCACCCTTCCTTGATCAGTCAAGGTTGGTGACCTTGAAACCTTTTGTGGATCTGGGGATATGTCAGCAACTCTGTTCCTCTGTTCTCCAAATAGACCTGACTAGTTTCTTTTTTCAGAAAGTGGGAAGTCTGGAAGACTGGTTATTTTTGGATGACTGGGTGCAGCAGTGCTTCACTTGCATTTTTCTGCTATGAGTGTGTGTGGTAGTGCTCAGTGTACATCAAACACTTCTTTCCAGGGAAGCAAGAATGTTTTCTTACAGAACTTGAAGGCAGAGCCTTTGGCTTTCATTTTATAATGCAACTTCTTGCAGTAACAAAGAGGGATTGATTTATTTTCTACAGTGATGTCTGTGGTTCAGCAGATCCTGGAGATGGCAGTGGCTTCTTCATTCATGCAATCTGCACATCCTCCTCTGTGCTCTCATGCATCTCATGCATCTCGTGCCTTGTTGGCACCTGCCTGGAGCGTTCACTTCTGTCTTCTTGCACCCTAAAACATTGTTCAGGAGTGGAGATGTTAATCAAATTGAGCCAGAAACCTCACTGAAGAGATTTTGTGTTGGAATAGTTTTACACTGCTCTAAGCTGATCTGGAGCTGTACCAAACTGAAGTCCACACATTCAGTCTTGCTGGTGATGCAAGATGTGTATGAGCTGCTAGGTTTTTTTCATAGCATGTGTGCTAATTCAGATCCAAGGTTTGAATAGTTTGGTTCTACCCAGAGATGCAAAGGTGTCTGGGGCTCCTGGGCATGTCCCAGGAGGAGAGATGGGAACCACTGGGGTAGGCACTCAAAGGAGAAAGCAGTGCACACTTGCCCAGATTTCTCTTTTCTCCCCTCCTTTCCACTCCATCTGTTGGTGCTGGAGGGAAAAGGAGAACCCTTCATGTGTTCCACACACTCCTGTAGGGAGAGGTACTCACGTCATCTCGTAGTCAGTGTCCTTGCCATCCCGGCAGCAGCAGCAATAGGCAATGATCCCAATCACCACAATGGCAGCAACAACTCCCCCAATGATGCCAGCATACAGAGCTATGTTCATGGATGCTGCGTGGGAAGGGAGGAATTAGCTGGGAAAATGGTGTCAGATAGGATCAGCACCATCACTGGACTTCACATCCCCACACCAGATCCAGACTGGGTGGAAGCCACATTTATTTGACTACAGCAACTGGAAGTAATTCTGTACTAGGTAGTACAGGAGCAGTTAGGTAGGTACTGAGAGGGAAGAGCCCCTGCATCTGAACAACTGATTTTTGTCTATAAAGTTTAGTTTCAAACATTGCAAACTCAGTGCTGTCTGACTCTATAGAGCTTTTTTGTCATTTTTGAACTAACTCAATTAGTTGGTGAGTGTTCTACTAGCATGTAAACCAGTGGAGAGGGTCCCTCTTAAAGGTGTGCAGAAAGCAGGTTCCAACATTCCCCTCCATTAAAGCTCTGACTCTGAGCTAAGATATTCTGTCTGGTACTTCTCTTCCCCCAAGCAGCCCCATCTCTTACGTGGCACAATGCTGACTGTCATGTTGCAAAATTCTGTTCCCACAACGTTTGTTGAAGTGCAGATGTAAAAGCCAGAGGTGTCTGCCGAGACATTCTTCAGAGTTATTTGCTGCCCTGTTGTAAAACACAAATTAGGCCAAAAAAGAAAAGAATTAGAGCAGGGAAGGAAGTGGCGACAGCAGCCCTCCAGTTCCAGCTCAGAGTGGCTGGAGTGATGAGAGGTTATTAAAACTGATGGATTGCTCTGTCCTGCTTGGGAGCTGCCATGCTCATCCCTAGGTTTTAGTGTGATTTGTGGGAGGATAAACAGAAGTGTGCTGTTTTGATTACAGGGAACATGTGGTATTTGAACATTCCTATTAGAAAGAAAATTGTAGGTGGAGGGTAAAGAAGTGTCTGTGCTTAGAGGAAGCTTTTTTTTTGGGCATTGAATTTTGAGAAATGTCAGATGCCCAAACCAGCCCCTGGCTCTGAGAACTGGCCATCTTGATGAATTGACTTGTTAAACAAGAGAAAGCTCTTCAATCCTGCAGCTCTTATGATTTCAGATATGAATTATTTAGCAGTGGGGGGGAAAGTTGTCTAGTCTCAGAGAGGCCACACAGGCTGTGTAAATAAATGATGGAAAAGAACTGCAGAGACATGATTGCAGTGATGTGATGCTTTCTGTCCAACCTCACACAGCTCAGAACCACAGGCTGAAACTTAGCTCTGTCTGCTCAGGCAGTCAGTTTGTTTGGTACCTCTCCAGCTGATGTTGGTTATGTGTAGTCCATGCTTTTTGCTTGTGAGAAATGGCCAGATCCCTGCTCTGAAAGCAAAAGACTGAAAATTTCCAGTGAGTTTCCTATTTTCCCTCTGAGTTCACTTTTTTATGTTTAATATTTGCTGGCACCTAGTGCCAGATAGTAGAAGTGCATGCAAACTGAGAAGTGACAGGCCATAGGCTTGACTTTTTATTTTTGTTTTCTTTTAGTCTCTGTATACTCCTTGTACTTACTTGACTCCCTCCTTTGGTTTTGGTGTGTGTGTGTGATGTTTGTAGCTCTGAAAGTCTCAGTCTAGAAGTGGAATTTAAGTCCTCCCATTAAATCAAAAGTAATTGAGTGAATGAAATGAGGAAAAATGTGGGCCAGGGACTGACAGCTCTGGAGTGTCTCCTGAGGGGGTTCTGCACACTTTGCAGCAGTGGGACTCCCTCAGCACAGAAAAAAATTGCCCGTAGTGACAGGAGGGCATCCAGCCAGCCTGGGGCACCAGGGGACAGTCGGCACATTGCTTGGCCATAGGTGCTCTGGTGAAAGCAGAAATGAGGTGGGAACGGGCCAGCAGAGACTCGTGCCCCGGGGAAGGACAGGGTGACAGCAGAAGCTGCTGCTGTGACACGTCCCGATGTGCTCAGGGCTGTGTGTGATGCACTGGCACCACTTAGTGGCCAGTGAAATGAATAAAGTTCCTGCTCGCGGCGATGCTTCATCCTTTGCGTGTTTTATGCGAGAATGGGCTCGTGAGTGTGGAATATTCTGTGGAGTCCCATCATCTTTAGTTTACTTCCGTAAAACCAGGAAGGGTAGGTACAGCCACCCAGTCTTCCCGAAGCTGGACAGGCCAGAAAAACACGAAGTTGTTTTATGAAATAAATCTGAGTCCTCTGACACTGCTACACTTAAAAGAGTATTAAACCCTCATTTCTGTATAAATAGTTCTGTCAAGTTCCTGTTGTGGAAATTCAGTTCCTTTTTCCTTCCAGATTCTGACTTAAAATGGAGGCAAATAAAGTGTTATGGCCTGTGTATCAGTCCTAAAGAACCAGAAGCCTTTTTTATGCTTGAGGCAGGAATGGTGTAATTTTCTCCTACCCCTTTCCTCTAGGTGAGGGCTCATCTGTGGCAGGAAAGTAGCTTCCAGAGCCAACTTTTTTTCCTTCACTTCAGAATGAGATCTGCATGTTGTCAAGCAAGTTGGCACGTAAAGACACTTAGAAAACTCAAAGTTGTTTCTCATGTTATGCCCCCCTTACTCCCAGCAACTGAGAAATAATTATTTTTGGCTGCTTCCAGAGCGATCCAGCTTTCTCACCAGGGGAGAGATGAAGTTAAACTCTTTCTGACCATTCTTACTTCAGGTGAGAGTCCTTTCCCCCCTGCTAAGGTAGTTACTCATGAGCATGTCTTGTATCAAAAGGACAAAATCCTGTTCAGAGAACATCCTAGAAAAAACCTTGGAAGTGTTTTTGTATTTGCGTTATAAAATCTTTCCAGCTCTCATATGCAGAGACCTCAATGACTTGATGTCTTTGAATTTCCCATACCTTCTGCATTTGGCAGCTCACGGGGCTCATTTTGTACACTGAAGCTTTTCCAGGTGTATTTGGGCTCTGGGGAGCCCTCGTGAGAAACGCAGGTTAGGTTGATTGTCTGTCCATATTGTGGTGTCCCCAGAATGTTGCATTCAGGTTTGGATGGTGCAACTGAAGAAAGAAAAAAGGAAGTAATTGTATTATCAGGATCCGTTTCTTGTTTCAGCCCATCTGCATGTGTGGTTTTTATTCTTGCAAACAGAGGCTGGTCTTGCACCTGCCATTTTCTTATTAAAGGAACTTAAAGTGAATTTGTATCTAATTTATTTGTAATTTGTTTCTCCTTTTTGGCACTGGAAAGCCTAGAAGGAATTGCAAGATGCTTTTTGGGATATGTCTTATAGTATTAGGTAACCCATCCTTTGGTAACTGGAGTACGACAGGCCACAGAGGGGGATGAGGAAAGCCCTGTAATGATGCCTGGATTATTAGGAAAGTGAGCCGTACAACTCTAAAGACTGTTTTCTACAGCTGGGTGTCTCAGGGAGCTGCGTGCTCTGCGCCTCCGAGCGTCCTTCCATAGGAGTAGGAAAAGACCAAAGACGGAATTGGGGATGACAACTTTTTTTTTGCTTTTAGAAAATCTATTGTTTAAACCAATGGGGTCATTAGAGGAAGGGCGGTTGTGTCTGACAGGGGTGTGGCTTTGCCTCTGTGCCCTCACCGAGGACGATGAGATCCAGGAGCGCGACCTGTCGGGGCGGGTCGTTCCGGAGGCGCACGCTGCAGGCGTAGGTCCCGTTGTCCTCCATGGTCACGGCGCTGAGGGTGATGCTGATGTCGCCGCTGTCGACATCGCCGCTGAAATGGATGCGGTGCTCGTAGCCCTCCTCGTACTGCACGAGCCCGTCAAAATACCTCGTCACAGCATCAAACTGGCAGAGAGGGAGGGAGCAGGATCAGTGTGGGTTTCTTGTGTGAGTCTACAGTGTAACTCGATTAATCAGCCCACTCTTAAAGAGCAGCTTGGAAAAGAGAACCTTAAACTGCACCAGACTGAGAAAAAGCTAGGAAAAACATAGGAATTCAAAAGGATCTCTGTTTCTATCTGGAATCCTCTTCTCACACCTTATCTGAAATCAGAGACAACTGATTTCTTTGCTGGGACTTATTCACCTATCTTCTCCATGAGGAGAGGACAACATGGGGCTTGCCTGAGACCCACGTCAGTCAAATTGCCCGATGATTACACAAACTCTCCCAGCAAGGATCTCCGGAGGAGAAACCCTTGGCAGCTCCTGCAAGGAGATCTCCAAAGGCTGCTTCCCCTCTCACTAATTCCCAAAGAAGTCAAGGAGAGCTTTAAAAGTTTCTAAAGCTTCAAATACTCCAAATGGACATAGGAGACCTCAAGAATCTCTCCATGTACTGTTATCATCAACTTAAAACCTTTTATATAGTATCAAAGATATGTGTATTAGACATACACAATTTTATATATGCAAATATTTTTAGAAATTTTCTGTGTGTTTCACGTATTTTAATAGATGCAACCCCACAGTACATACAGTGAGGTACAGGACCAAGAGAGAGGAAGAAGAAGGGTGGGTGCTTGCCTGGTGTTGTGCTATAGGTTTGGGTTAAATTGCATCTAGAATCAGCATTTCTGTTTGCACAGTTCTGGGATTAAAAGTCTGGAAGAAATCTTTTTCTTCCAACAGCCACTCCTACCCACAGTCCAGCTTCCATCTCCTATCCCCCTCTTGGATGGCCTCTCATCTGTTTCTTTATGCAGCTCATTTTACCTTCCTGTTGATTTTCTTCCAGACAGCGATGTCTCCTCTGTCAACAGCTGCGTTCGTTTTGAAATTACAGCGCAGGGTAGCGTTGCTTCCTCTCGCCACCCGGATTTGCTTGGCAGGTGCTTCCACAGTGAGGGCATGAGCAGACACCAGAACTAGGAAGAGAATAAATGCTGCACTCAGCAAAAATAACAACTTCTGAGTCCCATGGCAGTCTCTTTGGCTTCCCTATCTGCCACAGTAACCCCCCATTCCCTGTCATCCAGGACATTCCCCAGTGAGCAAGAGGTGCTGTGTGCTGGGGCTCATTGGCTCTGGGAAGCTGCTGCACAGGACAGTTTAAGAGCTAAACTCTGCTCTCTTATTTCTTGCTTCTCTCTTCTTCACCTACACATGTATTGTCATGGAGTTTAGAAAGATGCTTTATTTTCTCCTGAGCCATCCTTCAGTGTGACTGACACCCTTTGACAGTTCAGAATGTACAGAGGAAGACAGATAAACAGATACTACAAGTGCATCAGCAGTCTTAAGGATTCAGGCTAAACTAACAAACTGATATTGTCAAATTTCAAGGATCAGGAAAACTGTCAAATAACTTGCCTCAATCCAAATCCACAGAAAAGTGACGTTTTGTGCTAGGGAATCAAAACCTGTTCATGTTTTTCATCCCTGAAAACAGAAAAACCTAGAAAAGCAAAGAGTGATTGAAAGAAACAGGGGAAGAATAGCTATTAGTTTAAAAAAAAATGAGCTAGGTAGTAGTCACCTTTCTCCAAGAACTCCAGCTCCTGCCTCTGGAGCACAGGAATAGCTGAGAGTTGATTAAAACAGAAGTCCCTCTGTGTCCTGAGGGGCACAGAGCAGGCATTTCTTTTATGCTGAATTCCCTCTGACTTGCTCTTATTTCATCATGTCTGAGCATTGCCTGGTGGGCAGGTCTTTGTTATCCTCAGAACTGAGCTGGACATTTATGTCTGCCCTGCCATAGGTGACCTTCAGGCCCGAGGGAATCCATGGTTAAAAATACCTGCTTTCTCCTAACAGTTTGTGTGGGCTCTGTGCTTGGGTTGATTGGTTTGAGGCTTTGGTTTTGTTTCTTTCTTTTTTTTTTTTTTTAATGGCACCAAACGGAATCATTTGGGAAAATTGTAAATGGCAAGAAAGGAAGTGCTGCTCAGAGGTGCTCCCATGGCAAAGAGGAATGTGCAGTAAGGAGGAAAGAGGAGGAGGGCTTCCCCCACAAGGGGCATGCTGCATATGGTGGTGAAGGTTTGTTTCTGAAAGCTGAGTCACTGTTCCCTGGAGAGGATTCATCTGAAAAGCTGCCACCTGAAAAACTTTGGGTCCTCATTCTGCCATGTCATTGTCCAGGTTAGATCTATAAGGAAGTGTATCATATAAGAGAGAGAGCAAAGTGTTTCTAGACTCCACCTTGAGTTGCAAACTGGTTGTGAACACCCACTTTTTCAGACAGGAAAAGCTCACATGCACTAGATCAGAAAGTGAAAGCCATTGTCAAGTTGAGCGCTGCCAGATCCTTGACTCTAACTGAACAAGCGTCCCTTAGAAAATAACAGCACTGAGACCCAAAAGGTTGTGTTGTCACTGCACTGAGAACCTGGGGTGACAATTCAGGTAATTATACAGGGTGCCATGGGAGCTGGCACAGCCTAAGTTTAGCCTAATTTTTAGCCTAAGTTCCCATCTTTCTGCATGCCCTGCCCCAGGACCGAGTTGTTCTGTGGGCTCCCACAGTTCATTAGTGAGGTGTATTTTCACCTCTTCCTCTGTGACATGGCAGGGGTGGCTTCTGTTCACTCGGGAATTATTTCATTGACAACTGCTGACAGTTATGAGAAGGAAAACAGGGCAAAGTATTTCTAACATGCTTTTATTGCAGCCACTCCCAGATCTTTCCCTGCTCTGGAGCACCCAGGGCAAGGCCCATGTTTGCATAGCCCCGGGGCTCTTTCTGATTGCTGTTTTCAAATGCTCTTCGTATGAGAGACACCTGAGAAAGCTTTCTCCTTGCTTGTGTGACTGGATCGAGATGCTTTCCTGCATTTAGGTGAAAAGCACCACTGTCTGTACTAGGAGATGGAGCAAAACCCATTTCCTGATCTTTTTGTCACTCAGAAACTGGTTCCACTGGGCTGGGGTTCACTGACAGGTCATTAACGCAGCCCTGAGGCAGGGAAAAGACTGCCCAACCCTAGGACTTCTTTTCCTTCTTCCAACTGGATAGTCAAATCCTACAATAAATGAGATCTTTCTTTTCTTCCAAACCTGTCTTTGGTGCAGAGGTGGGGAGCAGCTGAACCCAGCAGTGCAGGATGCACAGCCTATAACACACGTACTCATCTGTTGCTGTCACCCTCATGTCCCACTGCTTCTGGTGCTCTTCCGTTTGTCACCCACATCTCTTTTTTGCATCCCAGAAAGAGCTTCCCTCTCTCGGGGAAGCAATGCAGTTTCATTCTGGCATGTCAGTGACTCAGGCTGATTTCCTCCTTCCCACTTGTCACCATGTTTCACTTCATAGTCAGCATGGCTAAAAATTGTGGTTTATTCTTCAAAGGTTGGAGGTTTTTTCTGAAGTAAAACAGAATCTGTTCAAAATATGGCTGAAGGGATGAGAAGCCAATTCTGAAAGTATTCCAGAAAAGGACAGAGGACAAATAGCCTACATACTACTAGAGAGACAATGTCACCTAGATTTAAGCCCAAGAATTAATTTTTCGTGTGTTATCACTGTGTATGTTTATAACATTTTAAGAAATTGAGAAAGGTTTTATCTCTCCTTAGTTTAGATAGATTTGTACTTGTACAAAGGAAGAAGAAAATCAAAGTGACATTTCTACTTTCACATTCCTTACTGAGTGTTAACAGACTGAATGGCAATTAATACAATTAGAGGAATATTTTGTTTGCTGAAATAAATAGAGATTCTGATCAAGCATACAAAAAGAGCTTCATTTTACATACTTATTTCTCTCTGAAAAGTTCCCCATACTTAATTTGCATAGCATGAAAGGTGAGAATAATGAAAAAGGAAAGAGAATACCAATGGCGTTGCACAAATTACATAATGGTCAGCAAACCATGACCCAAGTCACATTTGTTGCATATGGATCCCACTGACTTTTTCTGATGACTTTAAACTTTGTGAATTTCCTTTTTGTGGGTCTTATTGTTGAAGTGCGATTTTCAGGATTTTTAGTTAAAAAGCCCCCAGCAATTCCCATGTGTGAAGCTTGGTCTGAAGCCTGGAATAAGGCATAGGAACACTGATATGACAAGATGAGACAGGATAAAAAGCAGTGGAACTGAGACTTAGAGAGGAGGAAGTTCCTTCTTCAGACATAAATATTGTATTCACCGAAACCAATGAAACCATTTATGAAAAATACTTTCCAACTTCATGAAGAATAGCATTTTTCCCCCACTCCTAACATATCTTGCAGCTTTAGGAGATGCCTGTGTATCTGGACATTCAGCACAGAGATGGTACACACACTTGTCTGGCCATAAACACAAAGGAACCTTCACTAAATCAAAAAGAGACACACAAAGTGCACTGAAGTCCTTTTACTTTGTAGTGCTGTTTCCTTCCACCCAACCCTTGAGGACATAACCAGATTAGTACTCACTTGCACTGAAAACAAACAGCCCAAGTCCTTTCATTGCCGTCCCCCTCATGTCTCCTCTGTTTCACCTCAAGGTGCTCTTCCTTGTAGTCTCCAGGAGGCTGGGTAGGTAATTGGCTTTCGTTGAAGGGCTGCTTTGCAGTGGCATCACAGGCTCACTTCCTCAGTCTCTTTTAAAGTGCTTCTGCCCCAGCCTGCCACTCCCCTCCCAGCCAGAATGAAAAGCCACATCACCAGTGGGCTTTGAGATCACTTGCTGCTCTCTGTAAACTTGTGAACTCCTTCCCCAGATGTGAACTTTCCCCCACAGTTAAACAGCCTTTCCCTGCTTCTCCCAATGCGCAGGTGCGTAAAGCGTGGGAAGGGTGCGGTGGGGAGTGTGCAGTGCAGCTAAAGTCATGCATGTGCTGACAGGCAACCAGGGGAGGATAAACCTCATTTTCTCAAATATTTATTAAGAAACAGATTTTAAAAGGTATTAAAGGGTTGCACAATGCAGGCAGCAGCCCACATCCAGGCTTTAAGGAACTTAGGGGCCTAACTCCATTTACTTTAAATAAGAATATGTAGTTTATGGGAATTGATGACTAATGGGTTGTCTAAATATAAGTGAGATGCATGTCAGCCAGGTTCTCACTCTCTTGTGCCCACTGTTCCACTGCCCAGTGTGGCTTGCACAACAGCCACAGGTACCAAAGGCACTTCTCCCTCTCTGCTGCAAAAGGCTGTGGGATAACCCAGCCCATGTCTTGCAGCGCTTCGGCAATGTGTCTGTCGAGGCGTGGGCACTGCAGGGCCAGCACTGCTCACGTGTTCTGGATGTGGAAGGCACGAATAACTGCTACTGTAATTGACTGAAGAGTAAAAGGGGGACTGATGGCAGCTGAGGAAAACATCTGACATTACAATTAACTGAGGGCAGTGTGTCTTCTCAACTCTTTACTGCCACTGGGCAGCAAGGGATGTTTCCATCTGGGATAGTCATCTGTGCTCTATTTCTAGCCATCTGAAGGACAAAGTCACTTCTAGGTGGTGAGTGATCATTTTAGGCATCTTGGATGGGGACATCATGTTCTTAGACATCATTTTCAGATTAAATTAGTCATATAATGCAGTATATTATTGATGAACTTGGTTGTTTTTGAAGGAGACTTCCTCAAAAGTGGTTGTCTACACCAGATGTTTGTGTTCAGTCCATGCAAACTAGATCTGTATCTTGCTCTTGTGCTGACCTCAGATGTTGGAGTGAAAGTCTCTCTGGACTTCGGCCTGGACAAAAGCTAAAGCACAGGGATTGAATTAAAACTTTTGGATAAGCTGCTATACATGAAGTTACACTAAAGTGAAATAGAAATACAGATTTTTAACTTTTAGTAGAAGTATATGCTAAGTGCTTTAAACATTGAAAAGCTGTAGCAGAAACCTTAAACAGATTTTACTGTGGCAGTGTTACTCTTTCATAGAATTTTTTTACTTTAAACAAAACAGAGATAGAACTATACTGTTCACATAAACAGTAAGAGCTGATAGAAATTAAATACACAAATCTGTGTAATACCTATGTAATACTTGTGTAAGATTTACAACTGTTAGATCAGGAAAGGTTAAGAAAAGAAAAACTAGAATCACATGTTAATCTTACTAGTAAATTAACAAGTATAATCCACACTTCTGTAAGAAAAAATAATTAATTGAAATTAGAAGAAGAAGCTGTTTTCTGTCTGCTGTCTGCCTGCTGCTGCTGTTGCTGTTTGGCCTTGTATCCCCTTCAAACTCTGCCTTCAGAAAACTATGAGACTATGAAATAAAGAACTTCAGCAGGACAGCGGCCTCCTCTGCTCTTTCACCCTGGTCTGAAAAGGAAGGGTATCCCATCAAAAGCTCAACACTCAGACTTGTGTGGTAAACCTGCCAAAAGCCACGCTGAAGATTTGCCTTTTGGTCAATATGGCAGTTGTTCAAAATACCTCCAAGACAGTGAAACTCAGGAGTGACTGGAAAACCAGTCCCTCTGATAGAAAGGACCATCTACCTCTACTTCTGTGCTTGATGCACAACCTCAGTTCTCTTCCAACAGTTAGCACAAAGCAAAGTAAAGCACATATGAGTACAAAAACTTTTTTCTTCAGGAATCTTTCAAAATGAGGACAGCCAGTAGAAAAATTCCTCCTGTTGTGTTTCATCCTTGACAGGCTGCAGGAGATGGCAAGAACCCTGCAAAGAGAGGGAGAGACATCTTCCAAAACCAGCTTGTTAACTAACCTCAAAATGTTAACTACAAATTATTTAAGATATAAACAAAGCTGGAGCAAGGCCAGTAGTCTCCCTTCTTGTCTTTGGAGCCATAAAGATGAGGTTCCTCATGAGGAGGATTTTCTTAAATGTCTACCTCCTTTAAAAACTTTAAGATCTTTGCGGCTTTATCCCACATCCTCCAGGAAGAGACATGCAGGATCTTTACTCCAGCCTCCACTTTTGATTTTGCTCCCATTTAATATTTTGAGGCTGATGAACACAGGTGGTGACAGAAATGCTATCACTGTACACCATCTGCCCACACTTCCCATGTTAATACTCAGTTCTTCACATAACAGCTTCACATAACCAAAGGAAGTTGGTTGCAGAGGCTCTCCACTTTGCTAACATGGTCAGCTTGCTGTTACCCTCCTCTCAGGATCACTTACACAACCTCTCTTTCCTCTCCACAGTAACTTCAAAACCTACATGACTGGTTTCAGTTAAATATGATGTACATATGGTAATCTTAAAGATGAGAACTTCTATCAGTCTCATAACAATCAGCAATCCAAATCAGCTGGGATAAGAGACAAATTAATGGTACCTCTTAGGCATTAGTAAAATTTTGTTAATTAATAAATAACAATTAATAGGCATAAATTGTCTTTCATTCCAAGAATCTATGGTTTCACAACTGATGCAATCATGATGGGTCTCACCTTTTGTGCAGCCAGGGAGACAGGGAAATATGGTAGAGTGAGTAGTCACAGGGACTGCCTCATCTCATGTTGGTGTGGAAGTGATTCACAGGTGGGGAGATTTTTACCCTGCCTCTGTCAGCCACTCTGTTGCATCACAAGTAAATACACTGTAAATACAAGTAAACACACTGGGATGGATTATATTCTCTTGTTTTGGAGACTTGGCTGAGACTGGTTTCCTGGGTATCATGGAGAGCATATGCCTCAACAGCTGATACTTACATAAATCTGATGTTAAGGTGCTTGTTTTAGATATTCTATGTTTATTGCTTTTGTTAGTTATTTAAGCCTAGATTGGAAAAGGTATTTAGGCACTTTTATCCTGTCACTTTTCCCTGAGAGTTCTCATTGGGGGTTTCAGGAGCAGACTGCTTTAACATGGGCAATTTTAAGAGGTTTTGTATTTGTTTCTGGGTTGATTTTCTTTCCCTGTCTAGCATGAGCTGCCAAAAGTCACAAGCATTGGCAGCACAGCTAAAAGAGCTGCCATAAGTACAGGCAAGACTGCCAAAGCTTTGCATATCAGGTTCTTCATCCCTCACCTGTGGGCAATCCAAACCCTTGAAGTCTTATTTTTGCTGATGGCTGCAGCTCATATATAGGAATCTTTTTGCTCATATATAGGATTTTTAGGGGATATTATTATGTTATTTAAATGAAACTGCTATTGACATGAAAAGCTTTAACATGAAACCAGGGTGACTTCATCGTGTTGCCAAAAATATACGCTCTGATAAGGCTCTCCTGTGAAAGCCAATGAGGAATATGCAGAGGTAGCATATAGCTAACACTATAAATCTTTGTAACTCCTGCCAGTCATGAGAAAGAGGAACCTTCCATCAAGATCCCACCTTTGCCTCCTAAGAAGACAGCAGCTGGCTGTGTTCAGTTCAGGTTCATCTATGAAGGAATACATTAATTACCAGTGACAGATGCCCAACCACTCACAGCTCTTTTTGCTATGTTTGCACATGCAAACAGTCATCAGCAGAGATTCCTGTCATCTTTGCCTATGCTCTGTATGGTCACCTTCATCCCAAAACCCAACAACCTGTGGCCAGCAGTGAAGAGGAGCTGCCAGGCTGCCTGCTGTGAGTGTTCTCCACAAGTCTGCAATCTATGGGATCCTCTCGGCATCTCTACATCTTGAAGGGTTGCAGTGGGCATGGCAGGGCCTTCACCATCCTCTGCTGCAGTTGTATCCTAAAGATTCACAAACAGGATTTTCAGTAGCAGTTCAGTGACTTAAAAGCATCTGTTTTTATTGGATGCCAATGTTATATGTGCTCCCACAGCATTTAAGGTCCTTTGAAAGCTCTGTTATCCATTGTAAGTTAGTCTATAAGCAAACATTTGTAGATCACTTCTTGCCACAATTAGCAGTAATTAACAAGAACACATGTGTCACTGCCTTGCAGAAGCAGCTAGAAATTGCATTGCCCAGAGGAGGCATCTGCCGGATCAACACAATTCATCCTCTTTTTGTGCATGAAACTGTCAGGGTCTCTTCAAGCCAGTGATCAGCCATCCCTTTCTCCCCTTGCTGTGACACTCAAGGTTCAATATACCACCTTCTCTTTTCCCTGCCTGCTCACCCCTGTACCTGCATTAACGCAAGTCTGGGCTATGAACATGCCAAGGCTTGAGTGGCTGTGTCACAGCTCTTCCCTACCATGATGTGGCATCCCTACACACACAGCTTCCACCCCTGTGTGGGGATGCAGCACTCAAGCAAGAAGGAGGGGATGTGCAGGCCCTGCCCAGCATGATGCAGCACCAAAGGTATCTGTGTTTTGAGATGGGTGAGCTCCTTTTCCACTTCCTTTCTAGTTTTGCTTGTTTGTTACCAAAGGGAATCAACAGTGGGATGTTTCTGCATGACTCACAAGTGGAGCACCCAGTACAGATAAACATCGCTCAGACTTTCATCTGGTTCTGTCCCAGGCCAGCCTGGCCCATGAGCTTTGCTGGGGGGGTCAAGAGATGGGAACTAGAGGCTTCCTTTTTGGAAAGACATCAGAGACTAGACACAGTGTGGTTCAGTCCTAGCTCTTCCAAGAACAAAAATCAGCTGATCATACAACCGTAGCATGACAGAATCATTTGGGTCTGAAGGGGCCTTTAGAGATCATCCAGCTGAACTTTCCTACCACAAGCAGGAACATTTTTCACCAGACCAGGTTTCTCTAAACCCCATGCAACCTAGCCTTGGACATGTGTGGCGGGTGTGATGGGGCATCCACAACTTGTCTGGGCAATCTGTTCCAGTGCCTCACTATCCTCATAAACAATTTCTTCCTTTTATTTAATCTAAATCTACCCTCTAAGTTTAAATTCATTTGTCCCATCACTAGAGGCCCTGGTAAAATGTCTCTCTCCTTTCTTTTAAGATCTCCTTTAATTACTGAAAGGCTGCAATAAGATCTCCCTAGAACCTTCCCCAGGATGAACAGACCCACCTCTCAGCCTTTCTTCACAGAAGTGTTCCAGCCTTCTGAGCAATTTTTGGCCCTCCTCTGGACCCACTCCAAGAGGTCCATGTTTTGTGCTAGGGGCTCCAGAGCTGAATGCCATACTCCAGGCGGGGTTTCACAGGAGCAGAGTGTGACAATCACCTGGCCTGACCTGCTGGTCACACTTCTGATGCAGCCCAGCATATGGTTGACTTTATGGGCTGCAAGTGCAGCTGGGTCACATACAATTGTTCATCCACTATGACTCCCAAGTCCCTGTCCTCCGGGCTGCTCTGAACCCATTCTTCCCCAGCCTGTACTGATATTGAGGACGGCCCCAACCCAGATGTGGGACCTTGCACTTGGTTTTGTTGAATTTTGTGAGGTTCACATGGGCCCACTCCTCCTTTAATATGGCATCCCTGGCCCTACTGAATCCAGGGCACCACTTGGCCTGGTGTCCTTCGCAGAATTTCCAAAGGTGACTCAGTCTCACTGTCTGTGTCATTATTGAAGATATTGAACAGTACTGGTTCCAGTACAGGACCCTGAGGGACACCATTTGTTGACAATCCCCATTTGGATGCTGAGCCATTGACTATAATTGGATCCATCCAGTCACTGCTTTATCCATCAAACAGTACATTAATCAAGTCCATCTCTCTCCAAATTAGAGGTAAGAATGCTGTGTACGACCATGCCAAAGTCAATACAGAAGTCCACGTTGTTGACAGGTAGCTTACTTTCTGTTAGGTTAGAGTGGTTCACCCTGCACTGCATTTCCCAAGGATATTAGAGGTCATACCTGCATTTCAGTTTGTGCCTGGTGGGATCCCCCTTGCCCGGAGGCTCTCTGCAGGCAGAGGTCCAGCCTCACTGGCTCTGGACTCTTTCCTGTAACTGAGAAATGAGGATCCAGCCTACAGCAGGGAAGGAGTTAAGTGCTTGACCAGCTGCTGCCTATGAGGCACTGAATTCCTTCCCCGTGCAATCCAGCAGCCAGTGTCAGGACAGCTATATTTAGAAAGCTGATAAAGGTTTGGTGCCAACAGTTGTCCTGCCCCTCGATGAAGAAGCTGTAGAGAGAGCAAGAAGGGGGCAGCTGATTGCTTTCCCCCCAGTACCATTCCTTGCTCTCTTCAGTGGACTCCTTTGCCGTGCCTCCAGCAGGGACCTCCAGTGGAGCTGCCCAGGCACAGGGGTAAGTTCCTTTTCCTTGCTCCCCTGCCTCCCTGCTCACTGCCCCGTGAGTGACCACACGGCCTCGATCCTCCGGCCTGAGCCCAGCTACCGGGCCCTTGTGAGCTGCCGCTACTTCTTGTGGCACTGAGGCAAGAGTCCCTCTGCCTGGGCTAGGGCAAATGTTGGCTGCTGTGTTTCCATGTTCCTAACTGAGCTATGGTGCCCTCGCTCTCCCACACCCAGGGTGAGAACAGCAGCCTCCACACAAAGGATTACAAGGACAAAGTCCCAAGCCTTCAAGCTCCTTTGGCCTTAAGCTTTAGGAGCATTTCATTTTAGGGAGGCAAGGTCTCGTGTTTCTTGCCCCTGACCCTCCTTCCAGCCCGGCTCTGGCTGTGTAGGCTCCTTGCAGCCACCACGCGCGGTGAGGGGAGTATAGAGTTTCTGCCCCGCCAGCCCTTCCTTCCTGGCCTTCCTGCACCCTTACTCACAGGCAAAAGAGCATTGGTGCTCGCTGGGCAGCTGCCAGGGAGCTGCATGAGGCCCTGGGAATGGCAGGCGCCCTGGTAGGGGAGCCAGTGTGGCTCCTGTGGAAAGGGCTCCTCGCAGGAAAGAAGTGTGGGAGCCCTTCTGCTGCCCCATGGCCGGGGAATGGCCTCCCATGCAGAGCTGTGTAATGGCTCTCCGTCCTGCCCTGTTCCCCTTGTAGCAGATCCCCTGGCAGCCGCCATGGCCAGCGGCAGAGATTCGGACAGCGAGCCAGCAGTGCCCGAGGAGGAGGAGGAGGAGGGCCCGGACGTGAAGGCCATGCAAGCCCATTACCTGCGTAGCCCTTCGCCCAGCCGGTGAGTCCACAGGCACTGCCACAGCCTCCTGGCAGCACATGGGCAGTGCTGCCCTTCCCTGCTTTCCCTTCTTTCCTCCGCTCCATGCTGGCACTTGGGCCAAGCTGAGCCTGGGGATTCCCTGCCCTCCCTGAGGTGGGGTCAGTGTGCCAGCACCGAGAGAGCCTGCAGAGACAGGACTCCTGCACCAATTAATCCACCCCACTGGGAGAGTGCACAGCGAGGATAAACTGCAGGAAGGATTACTGTGGGCTGGTGGTGTCCCTCTTCCTTGTCTCACTCTCTCATACCCCTATGCTGAAACTTCTGATGTAATTGCAACTCTTCCCAAATCCATCTTCATCTTTATGTCCATTATAAGGACTTGCGGATTTTTTTAATGTTGATATTAGCCTTTCCAGACCCAGAAAGACCAAGGGTCTTGGGATTTGGGTTTAATTCAGAACCAACTTTAGCTACAGGCTTCAGGCACTGAACAGGAGGCTGTCACAGCACAAGCAGAAATTGAGTTACCTCAAGCAAAACAAGCATGATTAGATGTGTTTTCTCCTAATACAAGGAAAAATACACCCCTTTGTTCTCTTTTCCTAAAGCAAAATGCTCTGGAGGGCTTTTTGTATCCTTTGAGATGCTTTAGCTGAAAGCAAGGAGTAGGGATCGAGTTTGAAAAGAACCTGCCCTGGTGGCCCTCAACAAGTAGGAGGTTATGAAATGTTTCCTGCTAACTGTGGGACACTGCAGAAAAATTAAGATGAAGTACTTATTTCATTTAACCACATGAAGTTTTTAACTTCAAAATTGTTTAGGAATATCACTGAGCACACATAAAGCAAAATCATGTATTGTAAAATTATGTATTCAGCTCTCCCCTACTGCTTATCAGTCACTCAAAATGAACAGAAGCGTCTCTCCACAGTTTATTTGCCCTGCCCTGCCCTGCCCTGCCCTGCNTTTTATCCCTTTTTCCTTGTCAGTGACTAAACACAGTGATGAAAATGGCAAGATCCTTCCCAGCCAGAAGAGGGTGGTTGAAGGACCCAGGTTTGGGAAGTTCTGCATTTCACAGATGCTCAGGGCAGCTACAGGTAAAATGTGTTGAGGCTGTGGTGACAGATTATTACCAACTGTTACCTTTTTATTGAGCTTGGAGGCAACCTTTACAGCAAAAGGAATTGAAGGCAGGGCATAACTGCAAATTTGTGTCAGCCCCTGTAAATGAGACTGAGACTCCCCTTGCTCATCTCATAAACTCCTTTGAAGAACTAGAAAAGGATTACTTTCAGTCACGGTTGACAAGGCTGGAACTCAACTAAATGACCTGGATGAGCCTGTTAAGTGGTTTCTGATGGCCCTCTGTTTTGATTCTGGATCCTAAAAGTAGTTCAGCTCTCCAGACACTGCTGTGCCCTGACGGCATGTTAATCACCCTCCTTTTCCTGCTTTAATTAAACAAAACCAAACAGTGTATTGCAAGTCTGCAAGCCTGCATTGCTAGAGAGCTTCTGTGATGGCAGCAAACTTGTCCTAGTGATTTGTATCATCTATTTGGAAGGAAGTTTAGAGGGTGTAGATCAGGGGAAGAGCTCTTTAAAGTATTTTCTTAAGATGGTCTAACAGAGAGACTGAATTTTCTTGGACTGTACAGGCAGATCCAGATGGAAGTACACTTGTTTTTAAGATAAAAAAGTCGCCTTTTGCTTAACAAAAACTTCTTACACTATGTCAAATAACTCCCTTCCAAGCTGTCTGTGGGTGTCATAGTGGTTTCTGGCCTGCAGTTACACAACACTGAGCGAGTGGAGATACTGACTACAGGTCCATGCTCTGAAGCGCCCAGTGTACAAAGTACTGAGGGAGAGATTCACAGGCTTCAATCTCAGTGCTTGCACTGCAGCTTGTGGTAACTCAAAGGATGCTTGCAGGCAATTAACTGGCAGAAAGAAAACCCAACAGTTTTCTAGTGTAATCTGTTTCAAATTACTCAATAAATTCTAGTCAGGACCATATTTATGTCTGTCCGTCTAAGTGAGAGTTACTTGTGAGACTATTTCTTGTGATCCATCCCCCTCCCCATCTCAAACCAGACACTGATCTTCTCTACCCATAAACTCCTCCACCAGGCAATTTGTTTGCCCTCCGAGCCCCCTGCAGCTTCTCCCCATGGGACCTGTCTACATCCTGCAAACACTGGATGCAAAGGCATCTTTGAAGCCTGTAGTGCCATGCTGGCAAGCAGGGTTGGAGTGAAGGGTTGGGGAAGAGCTGGGACTTCCCTTCTACAATCAAAGGAAGCTCACTACTCCAGTTCCCGGCTGTTCCCCTCTGGAATGGGTGAAGAGGGCTAAAGTCCTGGGAATGGGATCCCAGTAGAGGGCATTTGCCTAACAGGCAGTGTGGTTGGTTGGCAGGTATTCAGTGATATCAGACACTGATACAGAGAGCATCTTCATGGAGCCAATCCATCTGTCATCTGCTGTGGCTGCCAAACAAATCATCAAGGAAGGTAAGAGAACTATGTAAGTTACAGAGACCTGAGTTACACTTGTTTTGCCTTTCTCATCTACCGATGCTAAATGATAAAAAAGCCCTTAGGAGAAAACTCCACCTGAAGTAGAGAAAGAAATAACAACTTACAGAAAGGTTTGGTGATTTCCTTTGAAGTTGTGCAATGAATCTGTGGCAGAATTGTGTACTCCAGGGGTAAATACAATTTGAGTGCTGATTGCTCACTGCAACAAACTAAATTAGAGTAGAATGGAAAAGAACAGAACAGAATGAAGTATTTCAGTGTAAAGGACATACATGGTCATCTTAAGTCCAACTATCAGGGCTGACCAAAAGTTAAAGCATATTATTAAGGCAGTATCCAACACCTCTTAAGCACTGTTAGGGATGGGGCATCAACCACCTCTCTAGGAAGCCTGTTCCCATGTTTGACCACCGTCTCAGAGAAGAAATGCTTCCCAATGTCCAGTCTGAATCTCCCCAGGTCAGCTTTGAACCATTCCCACCTGCCTGATCACTGGATACCAGGAAGAAGAGCTCAGCAGCTCCCTCTCCACTTCCCCTCTTCAGGAAGGTGTAGGCAGCAGCTGCATTCTTCTGGGCCTGGAAAAAAGGTGCCCTTAACTCCCAGGCCTTTGGCCAGAGGGGGACTGAGAGGACAGTGTGCCCTTCTCGTTGGTAATTACCCTGAGGCTGTTGCTAGGTGAGCATGTACCTGCCCACACTGCAGACAGAAGAGGGTGATGTTTCTGGGGAAAAAAGCCACAAGGATCGTCCCAGGCACAAGAAATGACAGCTCATATATTTGCATTGTTCTTATGTGCTTTTAGTTACAATGTCAGTTTATTCCAGAGCTGAAGACAAAGGACATCAGGGTAGACTCAGTGTGTCCCAGGATGTTGGAGTCTGCGCAGCAGCTGATGGTGGAAGACCTGTACAACCGAGTTAAGGAAAAGATTGATGACACCAGCTTGTTTAACACGCCGTGTGTGATGGACTTGCAGAGGGCACTTGTGAAGGACAGGCTGGAGACCCCCAGGGATGCTGTGGATGAAGTCTGGCCTAATGTCTTCATAGCAGAAAAGTGAGTGTTGGCTTTTGTCATCAAGTTGTGTGAGATTCCCAGTAAAGGGTCAAATGGAACCATTGAAGGCATAACATGTATTACATGCATCTAATACCTTTCATCCCTAGAGAGCCCTAAAGTGTTTTTCAGACTGTGCTCACAGATATCTCTATGCACTGGAAAGTAAATACTTCTGGAATAGAATCAGCAGCTTTCCTATGCTATTTAGATGCTTCAACAGTTTAGGAGAGGAAAAGACAAAAGCCCAAATTCCACTGCTCTGATTGGAATCTGGCCCTAAAATTAGAACTAACGTCTTTGTAATGTAAGAGGGAGTTAAAAAGGCAATGCCATAGCAGATGTCAAGTAAACATGATTAAGTCTTCTGTACCATGGTTCAGCTGTCTGAGACACCTGTGTAAGTGACCAGACAGAATTACAAGGGGATACAGAGTAAAGCATCAATTATGGAATGATAATAATTGATAAATAAGTACACAGCCTGAACCTAGGATGGCAGTACAAGTTTCAAATCAAGCTGGAGTGGAAACAACATACGGCTCTACATGTGAATATAGGCTTCTTGTTTTCTTTTTTCAGTGAGTACTGGAAAGGAATACCTGTAGAACTCTCAAAGGACATTAAGGTCTGAGTGGTACCTCTTGCTGAATGAGTAACATGGGCTGGGAGTTGTGTAGACCCTGTAGCATGCAGCTTCTTTCCCACCCAGAATAGGAGCACTGATACCTAACATGTTTTTTCCTATTCTGCAGAAGTGTTGCAGTGAACAAAAGCCGTTTGAAGAGACTGGGGATCACCCATGTCCTGAATGCAGCTCATGGTACAGGTGTCTACACTGGACCAAGTTTCTACAATGGTCTCAATATCCAGTACCTGGGCATTGAAGTGGATGATTTTCCAGACATGGATATCTCCAAACACTTCCGCCCAGCTGCAGAGTTCCTTGATGAAGCCCTGCTGACTTACAGAGGTAAGAGGAGAAGATTGCAGTGGTTCCAGCTTGGAATTAACAGGGGGAAGCCTTACTCTGATAAACAGCTGCTGCCACGCTTGTAATGGGGTAGAAGGCAGAGCCTTTGCTCTCTGCATGCAGTTACAGCAAACACCTCTTGCCCATTTCTGCCAGGCCCTATTCAAACCAGGAGGGAGCAAACTGGTAAGAGGAGGCAGCCCAGCAGCCCCATGGCTTCAGGTTCAAAGTGGCTGTGAGTCAGCTCCTGCAGCTGTTTTGAAAGAACACGACTATGGCAAAGAGTAGAAGCCCTGCTTTAGTACATATTTTTTTAATATTGATACTATCTCATACTAAATATAGAGATAGATATATTCCTGTACTCTGCACGTTTCAGTTTTGCCATGATGCAAAAAGCCAGGCTGATTTACTAGAACAATCCAAATGGCTGAGTTGAAACTCTGGGTGCCTACACCCAGGCTGCTGTCGGATTTGCTGGACTTCAGTTCCATGGCAACTGTTATTCTGTGGACCTCCAGTGCACTGGTCATTTTGCTGCAAATTCAGTGGACAGTTAAAAATATCTTTTTGCAGTTCAGTATTGAAAGAATCACCAGGATCTGTGATATTACTGATATTCTTCATATAAATTGTCAATCAATCTAATTTCTGTAGAGGGACAACAGATTACCTGCTAGTAGAAGTGACAGTAAAGAAGAGTGTAAAGTTTTGTTCATATACAAGCAATGTTGATCCAGTTTTAATAGCTCAACAACACGAGGAGGATGCACCGAGGCAGAGGAGCCTTGGAAGAAATGACAGGAAGGTCTCCCCCTCTTGGTGAGCTATTAGATTGGCTTTGCTGGCTGGTAAAACACTTGGAAGGCAACCAAGACTTCTGGTGCTAAGAAAGGTATAAAAGAGATTTCAGGATTGTAGGAAGAGGTTAATTAGGTAAACTCTTGTGGTAACATAGCAGCAGTCAGAACAGTGGTGCTTAAATTGGCTTCATTAAGTTTCAGTGCAAACAGATTGATTAAACTGGAGTTTATCACATGTTTAGAAACAGTAATTTCAGTTGTTTGCGAGCTAGCAAAGCCTCATTTACATTCTCTTCATATTTACAAGCTTTTCTTTAGCTGTAATTTGCTATACAAGTAACTTAAACCCCAAATAATTTTTCAGTGCCGAAGCTTGGTTTCCTGCAAGAGGTAATCAATGACATAAAATAAAGCAGATCCTGAGTTTTGATTCTTGCTTATACAGTCACTGGTGCAGGACAGTGGGTCCCAGTAGTTTGAAGCAGCTGGATCAGTTTGTCAGATTCAAAATCAGCTCTTTTCTGATAGTTGCTTAGTTCTGCTCGTCTAAGATATAATAGGACTTTGACCTCCAGCCAGGCTACAAAGTAATTGTTTGAAGGTACCTTGCAAAAGTGATCTTGATTCTGGCAAAAATACAATTAAATTAGTATAAAATTGTTATTTAAGTAGTATAGTGTGCCTTATAGGAAAAATAAGTTACTTGCTTATCCTCCCAGTACCTTCCTGGAGGTTAATGCTAATATCTCTCTTGTTACATATTGAGAAACAAGCATGGAAAGCTTGTCTGACCCCATGTCAGCCAGCAAGTCAAGAAAGTCTCACTTGCCTTTCTAATACCTGTGATAAGCTTTCTGACTATTTGAGTAAGTGAAGTGTATAGGCAAAAATACTATTTAGATTGTTTGGAAATGTACCTGCCCACAGTTTCTGAAATTAATGTGCTTTTTATTCATATGTTTCTAGATTTTTATTATGGTACAGCTATCAAATATTTAGTATTGGTTTCAGTCACTGAAACATATAATCTGTGTAGTTTTTAACACTATTCAGAGAATGCTTTTGTGCTGCATACCAGAGCATCCTGTCTATTATTGGAAATAGCTGATTCCTTTCATATCCCCTGTCTGTAGGGAGAATCCTTGTCAGCAGTGAGATGGGGATCAGCCGCTCAGCTGTGCTGGTGGCTGCCTACCTGATGATCTACCACCACATGACCATCCTGGAGGCTCTGATGACCCTGAGGAAGAAACGAGCCATCTACCCCAACGACGGCTTCCTGAAGCAGCTGCGGGAGCTCAATGAGCAGCTGTTGGAGGAGCGAGAGCTGGAGCGTTCTGGAGATGAGGAAGTGACTCCGAGCCAAAGTCCTCTTGGCTATGCAGAGACTTCTTCACAGCTGTCTGGAGCTGGGGACTCAGGGAGCATCAAGGGAGCTAAAGCCCACTCCATCACAGTAGAAGAAGAGGACACCAGCAGCATGCTGGGTAGTTTTATGAGCTCTTCATCAGTGGAAAAAACCAGCTGGGTTTCCAAACACTCCACCCTGATCACTGAGGAGGAAGAAGAACAGTTGTATGAGGAATGGAGGAGGAAACAAGGCCTATCTGCTAAGGAAACAGGAGTTCACCATGAAAGAAGATCTCCAAAGCATCTGGATCAGGAAGAGGAACAATCTGATGAGGATGTGGAACAGAGGATCCATGACTGGCAGCATAGAAATGAAAAATACCAAATGGAGGCTACAGCCAGGGAGGAGTATGGTGAATACAGCATGGGAGGAAGACCTTACCCATCAGGTGAATTCAGTGATGTTGAGAGTGTGAGCAGTTTTGAGATCCGAACCCTGAAAAAACAGCTGGAAGCCAGTAGTTTTAGCAGGATGAGGAGGAGCCGCACAGGCTCTATGTCTTCTGAGAGCACTTGGGACATGTGGAATCAGAGGCTTCTGGAGATTGAGAAAGAAGCTGTTCAGAGGTATCATTCTAGGAATAAAACTTGTGGGGAGAGACAATCCCCAGAAACAGGAAGAAAGGAGAGGGATGTGGATGAGGAGAGCGTGTTTTCAGACTCCTCTTGTAGCTCCTTCTACAATTTCTGCCAAAAGAACAAGGACAAGTTGACTCCTCTAGAAAGGTGGAAGGTCAAGAGGATCCAGTTTGGCTTTCACAAGAAGGATTTAGAACCATCATCTGCACCATCTCCAGCAGAAGATGGCAGCCAGGCAGGTCAGGAGGAAACAGAAGGGAAGAGTTTGTCAGATATTGATCTGACTGCTTACCAGGCTTGGAAAATGAAGCGGCAGAAGAAGGTGGGCAGTGAAAGCAGCAAGGAGGAATTTGTGGAATTTGCCAAAACTGAAGATTCTGCTTCAGCTAAAAAGAAGCAGAGGCGTGTAGAGCTCCTTGAACGTTCAAAGAAAATTTTAGAAGAAAGCCAGTCCATGTGCAGCTGGGAGACAGAGAGTACAATGAGTGGGAGTATTCCCCTGTCAGCTTTCTGGCCTTCAGCACCTTCTGCAAGTGGTGCTGACGATGCAGCTTCTGCCCTGAGCATGCAGACAAATCATTCATCTTTATCACAGGCCAGGAGTTGTACAGGAGCAATGCAGCCTCAGATGCCAAATATACCCCCTCCCAATCTCCCAGTTGGCCCAGGTGACACAATATCCATGGCAAGCATTCAGAACTGGATTGCTAATGTGGTCAGTGAAACCATCGCTCAAAAGCAAAATGAGATCCTGATGCTGTCCCGTCCATCGTCTGCCATGGCCTCCCTGTCAGGAGACCTTGGCAGGCGTGCAGATGATGACAAGGTTTCTCTTCTCAGTGCTCAGAGTGGCTCATCCCTTGCTGCCTCTCAGCTCCAGAGGCAGGACCTGCGCAGGGCTGAGTCTCAGTCTGTGCTGTCTTGCAACACCTCCATGAGCACAAGGACAGAAGGGACTACTTCAAACATGAAGACCACCCAGACAAGCAAGCCACTGTACAGCCTCTTTGCTGATGATGTTGACCTAAAGAAACTCAGGAGGAAGGAGAAGGAGATGCAAATGGAAATGAGAGAAAAAATGTCAGACTATCAAATTGAAAAGGTGATTAGAGACAATAAACGCAGCACTTTATTTAAAAAAAAGGTGACCAAAGCAGAGGAAAGTGAAATAGAAGATGACATAGAGAATACAACAAACAGCCACAGGCGTCCCTTGCAAGCAGATTTTGACAGAACTGATGCAGTCGTTGATCTGTCCAGTCAACCTGCACCCTCAGGTGTACCAAAGTCAGAGACAGATACTGATATTACCAAGTGGCTCAATGGCCTGAAAGCAGAAAGAGAACCACCATCATATTATGATCAGACTGAGAAAGCTAGAGAGAAATATAGCAGATCATCCAAAGTTAGACAGATGGATTCTGAGACATCCAGTTACAGATTCTGCAGATCTCAAAGAAAAGAGCTAGATAGCTGTTCTTCCTATGAGTCAACAGGAGATTCACTGAGAACCATGTCAAGATTTTCCTCTGCTTCTGCAAAAGAGGACAGAAAGATGTACAAGTTCACAAGGTCCAGGGTCAGTGAGACAAGTTCCAGAGAAAACAGCCCAGAGCTGCATGTTTTCAGCCGGTCATCTGAACCACCCTTTGACTCTGAATCCCCTGAACCATCTACACAGAGCCGAGTTAGAGCTCATCATGTGGAGGCATGTGAAGAGGAGGCCAGGTCAGACATGTCAGAATATGGAGCAAAGAGAAAGTTCACCCAGAGCTTTTCAAAGTCTGAAGAGGATGGGAAGAAGGAGGCAAAAGTGGAGCAAAGTGAAGAAAGGTTTGCATCCAGGCAGGTCTCTCAGTACAGGAGAAGCACACGTAAAGAAGAGGAAGAAGAGATGGATGATGATGCCATTATTGCTGCTTGGAGAAGCCGACTAGAAGAAACTACAGCAAAGCTCCAGCGGAGAAGGGAAGAGTGACCAAGATCAGACTACAAAAACACAAGCAGAGCCACAGAGTCCCTGAATCACTCACTCATCATTATATTTTTGATAATCCTTTGTGGCTTGTAGGGCATTTCCTGCAGATAGTTCTCTTCTTAATCAAAAGTGATGAAGGGAAGAGGTCAAGTTCTGCAAGTGTTTGTGGTTTGTCAGAAAGAAGATGCTGGTATTAAATGATCAATGTAGGTAAGAACACAATGTTAGAAACCATTAGGAGCCAGACAATGTTTCAGCAGCAAAAGCAGGTAACGGTGGCACCTCAAGTCAAAAGACCAATCAGATCCCATTTTGGTTATTTCAATTTCCTAGTGTTGTTAAAGACTGCACATATTTTTTCTAGGATCTTTTTGATCATAAATGGAAGAAGCCAACAGCCTTTTCTAGGAACTTAAAGAATGTTTTTCTCTTAATCAGTTTTACTTTATACAACTGAGAAGATATTACCAGGTAGGCTTCATTTTCTGCACCAGTCTTACGAATGTCTACAGAAATAAGACAGTTCAGGGGAATACGTGTTCTGTTTTACTTCACTAAGTAACAGAAGCAAAGTGGAATACTAGAAAAAAGAAGATGCCTCCTTTTTAGAGGTTCAGTGCAGTAATGAATGTATTCCTGTGGTACCATTGTTTTCTATTAGATGGAGTCATCTCTGCTCCAGTATGGTTGGTTCCTGCTAATAACTTCAGGTCAACAAAGGAAAAATTCAGTAATATTAACAGCCATCTAAAAATAATTTTTTGATGTTGTTAAAGAGATACAGTTAGGATTAGTGTTAGTTTAGGCTGGGTTTCTGAGTATTGACTTCACTTTGGTTTATGTATGCAGCTCAGCTAAATCTGTGCGTTTGTGTTTATAGTCAGATTAATTTTCAACATGATTGCCTTGAAAGAAAAGAGCAATACACAAACTGACCTCATAATAAAATTGTTTAATTAGACCATGGGTGTAAGGCACCATGCACCTAAGGAGAAATTGTGTGTCTGTAAGAGTGGCACCAGGAAGCTTATTTTTAGGAGGTGGTGGTAGGTGCAAATGGCACCTTATAGAAAGTGTTGTTTATATCCTGAGCTACAGAGGAAGAAGCCCAGCCTCCATGTTAACTGAGTACTCCAGGTTAAGAGCCCCAGGTCTTCCCATGCCCTGCAGAGTCTTGTGAGTTCGTTTGACAAAACCCACCAGCTTGCCACAGCATCGCTTGTGTGTCTTCACACACCACAGCACCCAACTCTCACCAGTCAACATCCTCCGCCTCTCTCTTATAAGTACACAGGCCAGTTTCTACTGACTTTGACTCTGGAATTATCAGTTCCCTCTTCTGTACAGACTGTATTTTGAACCAACAAAGCCCTCTGGCAGAGCTGAATATAAAACGACAATGGAGGGATGATGCAGTAGCGCTCTCTCACAGGAAGTTTGTCTTTTTCTTGTAATCTCTTCTCCCTCCCACTGTGATGCTTAGAGCTCACCATTACCATTATGCTCGTACCTCTCCCTATTTTAATTGTGTAATACAGACAGCAAGCTCCACAGGGCAAGGGCCTGCTCTTTGTCCCTGCCTGTATGGCGCTACACACATCAGCAATGCTATCTAAATAATGGTTACTGATAACAAAATGCAGCTGGCAATTTTCCTAAACTTAGAATAATTTCTCTCAACTATAACTCACTGATGAGACATTATCCCTGCTTCTCTGAAGATAAAGATGATTCTTTCTGACAGCTAGGACTGGGGTAAATGATAGCTACTTATTGTCAGGTGAATGGAGTCTCAAAATCAGGTGATTGAACAGTAACAGAGGTAGAAAAAATAAGAGAAATAACTTACTAGTGTGGGTTGTTTTGGGGTTTTGGGTGTTTTTAAGTAAACTCAGATTACATTTCTCAAATACATAAAGAACATGGTCGTGTTAATGTTTCAGGCATGCAGAGGATGCTCTAAGTTTTATAAAGCTCTTTTTTTTTAATATATAATACAATGCATCCCTTGTTTCTGCATATTTCTGTGAGTTGTTATTTTTTAAAGTAGTGAAATTCCAGGCCGTGAGCCACATTCTGAGAATTTATATTGAATTTCTGCAGTGTAAGTTAGGATAGGCATTTTCTTCTTTCTTCATCCCTGGTGAAGTTGCTTTGTGGAAAACAGCTCTGCATAGACATATTTGGAGCTTGCTTTAATTTCACCCTAGAAAAGGTCTTAAGTTTTGATGGATCAAAGTGGAAGTGTGCAATACCTTCTGGCACTGAATTTACCTTTTTATCAAAGGCTGATTCCCTCACAAAAATCCCTCTGCTGCTTCCTGTGCCTGGATGTTCCCAGCAGACAAGCCTGTCCTCTGCAGTACTGTAGGGGGCATCTCGCGCTGTAAAAGACGAGCAGTAGATGATGTAGTAATTGGTTTCATTTTGCACTGTACAGCACAGCCTTTGTTTGGGCAGCATTTTGATTTAAACACTAATCAAGGTCTGCTGCACAAATAAATTATTCAAGACCAAGGGGCAGAATATGTTTCTGTAACAAGTCTGAGCCAGACCGTCCTGATAGCGAGTTTTGACCCTTGTGAGAAAGGGTTAAGTGGGTTCTGCTGACTCATTGAGGTAGGTGGCTTATTAGTTCACTTGTGTAAAAGGGAGATAAAAATGGTTTGCTGGGGAGAGGCCATCTAAGATGCTGGCTGAGCAGCCATGAGGGAGAAGCCTTAGAAATAGCTGAGCTTTATTTTCTTATTGCTTATATCCTTGTTAATAAAGCCAAACCCCCAAAGCAATAAGGGGGTGGGGATCATTTTGGACTCCACGCAGTATATGGCCAGTGCTTGAAAGCAAGATGGGAAAGGCTCCAGCTCACAGGTATAAATTACATGAAACAGTGACATAAAGACCTTGCATGGTGAAAATATTAAAGCATTCAGTCATAAGACCAATAACCAGGAGAGACAGAAATGGAGGGGTTGAAGGCAGGCTAGAAAGTCAGGTTTTAAAATGAGAATTTAGAAGGAGATAAGGAATTGCTGAAAGGGGAGAGGTCTGCACAGATTGTTTCAGGTGACCAGAGCTGCGGAGTGAATGGTTTTTCAGTAATGACACCAGTCTGACACTAGATTAAAAGAGTAAATAAGTACCCAAATTTATCTAGGAAGGATTTTTCAGCAAAGATGTGCTGGGACTGATATTTTTTTCTCCTCAGTTTGCTGCTGTAGGCAGGAGGGGTTTTTTGGCATTGTATAGTGGAAGGTGAAAGTGCAAGGAGCATCCATACGGTCAGTTAAGAATATAAACAGAAGAACATCAGAAAGGCTCTATGGGGTCAGACCAAAGGTCCATCTGGCTCAATATCCTGTCTCTGATAGAGAACAACAGCGAATACCTAGGGAAGAATATATACAGTGATAAAAGTGTTATTTCCCCAGCACGATCTTCCTGCTTCTAATCATTTGCAACTCAAGGACTTCCTAAGCCAGGTGTGATATTTTTGTATTTAATAGCCCTTAATAGATTTTCCTTCTATGGAAGTGCCTAGTAATTTTTTAGTTATAACCACTATAGCCTTGTACCCGCTAGCTTCTGTGATCTCTTGTAG
Organism: Rhipidura dahli; assembly: GCA_013399225.1. Taxonomy (NCBI): domain Eukaryota; kingdom Metazoa; phylum Chordata; class Aves; order Passeriformes; family Rhipiduridae; genus Rhipidura; species Rhipidura dahli. Next base: position 457,632 of record VXAC01006995.1, read on the forward strand.
CAAGAAGTCCCACAAGTTACTGTACACAAAATGCTAAGCCATCTTCTTTCTGCCTGTTCTCAACCCTCTGCCCACTAGCCTTTAGTATATCTGTTTAGATCTACATGTCCCATGAGATTTTACCCCCTCTTCTGTCATTCTGTCCCATCCTTAGCTCTCTGGTTTTCAGCCTGAGTTACTCCTCATATGGGAGCTGCTCCATGTCTCTTCATTATCCTGGCCATTCTTCTCTGAACCCTTTCTAGCTCTGCTTTGTTATGTTTTAGATGAGGGACCAAATCGTCATGCAGTGTCCAGGGTGCAGGTGTGGCAGGGATTTATCCTAGGGTATATTGACCTTTTTTTCTCTATTCTGTTCCTTCCCGATTGACTCCTAACAGTTTGCATGTTTCTTTGGCTGTTGCTGAGCACTAGAGTGATTTTGTCATAGAACTACTTATTATATACACCAAATCCTGTTTTTGGTCAGCTCTGAGTTCATCGTTTTGTATGTTAAGTTTTCTAATTTGTAATGTTTTACATTTATTAGCCTTGAATTTCACCTGCCATCTTAGTTCTCAGTCTCTCAGCCAGAATAAGTCCTTCTGCTTTTTTCCACAGGCGTCTTCTCATTTTTGCTGCTCTGTTTCCTTAATGTCCTTTGAAGAAGGTAGAAACTCAGAGGATGTGGGAAGCAAAGAAGTTAAGGAGGCATAGATGAGAGAGAAACCCATTTGATGTTGGTCTGATTGATGTAGGAAATAGGAAAATTATGAAAGCCAGAGAGCTAGGAGATAAATGTTCAAAAAGAGATCTGAAGACAATAGGCAAATTAAGAAGGGGACCTAGAATGGTCAGAGACAGGAAGATATGTATGTAAGCCAAAGAGGCTAATGCAAAATATTAATTTGTTTAGATGTATAAAAATACGGGGAAAGGTTATGAAGAAACCTCTGTGGGAAGAAAGGAGAGTTACAGGTCTGTGAGAAATGTGAAGGGGACTGGGAGAAATGGAAAGGGTGAGAGACATTAGTGGGACATCAACGATAAAATGACATTGGTGCTGGACTGAGAATTCAGTGTGGTACAAGCAAGTTTGAAGGAAGCAGAAATGTGCCAGAAATACGTTATTCCTACTGTAAGAGCTGCATTTTGCATCATAATACTGATAGGTGTGGGGCCATGGCCCATTTCCCCCATCTAGGAATTTCAGGACAATGTGATTTATTGTGTGCGGCACTAGCTTAGACTGGATAATTTTAAAAGGAGTTTAGCACCATTTCCTTCCTTTACAGCTCCTTGAGAAATGCTTACACATTAGCCGTGGTGTGGTGGAGAGCTGGGTGAATTATGAGACAAAAAGTTTTATTTGGGGAGGTTATGTTGCATTGCCTGCCTTTCCTTAAAGGGTGCAGCAGGAATACATTCAATATAGACATTATAATGTGAAAACACAATATCCAAGACCTTCCTAAATTTATAGACAATCCAACAAAGATACTGAAAGCATGTGATTAATATAGTCTAGGACTTGGAAACAGACACTGCATACTCATGTAATGCAGCAAAATCTCTTTGAGAGCTACCTGCCTATTCTCTGGAATTTCACTTGTCATTTAGAAAAATTAAAGTGGATCAAATCTCTGGCTGTTCTAATTGTGAAGAAAACTTCCAGAATGGGAATTATGTGTAAAAAATAAACTGTTCTCTAGAGAGGTGAGAGCATAGGTCTAAATGGTGTGTGAATTGCCCCAGTCATTTCATCAGGGTTCTAACTTATTTGCCCAGAAGTAATAATTTAAATGTCAATAATATTTGTCACCCTGTACTTCATGTAATAAATTGAGAAAGGTTCAAAGTGCATCTATTTAGGTTGTGTATTGCCAATACCAGCATAATCTGGTAATGAACACCCTGTCATTTGGGTTGGTTTTGTTGTTTTCTGGTGGGTTTTTTTTTTGTTTTGGTTTTTTTTTTGGGTTTTTTTT
>VXAC01006995.1:459662-479246 GCA_013399225.1 Rhipidura dahli
TTTTTGCTTAGGCTGCCTTTTGTTCTTTGGTACATTTCAACATATTCAGGAGCTGATTTCATGTTGTTTCTATCCATCCTCCTGTTACAACCACTCAGTAGCTTCTGAGCCTGGTGTTTTCCTGTGCCTGCTGTTCCTCTGCCACAGGGTGCACACACACACAAACACACACAGAGAAAACATTATTTGTGACTTATAAAAGCAGGCAACAATAGGAATTCAGTTCTTTCCAGGACTATCCAAGTGTAGCGATGTGAAAACTGTCTTAGAGAGCAGGAGAAGGGACATCCTGTCTGTGCTTTGAACCTTCCCCTCTGGATTACATTTCATTTTTATTTGCATGTATCTTTAAAACAGACAATTTTAATCCTTACACAAGAGCGTAACTGCTTCCATATCTGATTCATAGCTGCAGATAAACTGGTTTACTTTTAGTTAAGATATGTGTGCCCTGGAAGACACAAATGTGTGTTATAGAAAACTAGCTTCATTGTTAACTATGAAGAGAACAATGTCTCCACATAATCAATCAATCAATCAATCAATCAATCAATCACTTTTTTTTTCCAGTGTACCCTTCATGCCAACATGCCTGAATGCTTTATGGTCATTAAATTAAATCAAAGAACACATCACAGAATGGACAAGGCCAGATCAATAAATCTTAAAACCTGATTCAAACTTACCAAGGACTCTGCACAAGTAACCATGACAGGACGGATGACTCCAGTCAGAAGGGCATGTGTGTGGGCATAAAACTGAAACAAGACTTAGGTGATACTAATTAGAAGACAGAAACATTTAAAGGAACTGGTAATTTTTATAGCATCACCCAACTGCCAACGGCATCAACCTGCAGCTTAATGTCTTCAGAGTATTTTCGGATTTCTGAGCAATATAAGCAAACAGCCATGGTGGCAAGAACTTTTTACAGCTGGTCAGAAAGCTGTACACTTCAGGGCACCTCTTGCCATGAACATGCCTAATTTTAAAGATTTGCCTATATGTGATCTCTCTATTTGATTATTGCAGGCTACCATATTAAAGAAAGGTGCAGTAAACACCAGCTGGCAATAACCATAGTATGACTGCTCTGTCTTCATGGACCATCCCAGCAATGTGATCTTCGCAGGGACTCCTTGCTGAACTCAGATACAGTCAGAAGTCATGCATTAGTTGGAAAGAACATTTCTCCCTCCTTTCTTGAGAGGAGAGCTTTATGAAACTGCAATACCTTTTATGAAACTGACAATTAATGGGGAGCTTTGTACATTTTGCTCATAGAAATATCCCAGTAGCTGTCATAACCTATGAAGGTTCATTCCCAAAGCGTATAAAATGACCACAGGCCTAACTACATTCAAAACTAAAAGCAAACCCCAGTTCTTCAACTTAAACTTCCCTCTCTCAATAATTTCGAGGCATGTGCTCCTCAGTCTGTGAATTGGATCAAAAGTATTGCCTAGAGGCAAAGGGTCAGAGGAGATTCCACTTATGAAAAACAGGAGGCCCTCAAAAGGGTGCAACCTCAGTTGCTGAACAGACACCACAAATAGGATGGATAAAAGCCCACATGAGACTGGTATGTGAGCAAGCAGAAGCTGACAGTTGCCCCTCAGGAATAGAGTATAAAGTGTTCAGTTCTGCAGGAGATGTGATCTGAAAGTCTGCTTCCTGGAAGCAATCGCACCTGAACTGTTGCATGGTGCTGCAGCTGCATAATTTAATAGTTGTCATGTTTCATCCCAAGGTGAGTGTTCTTGGTGATAGTGTACATAAAAAATTTGTACGTCATTAGGGATAAAAGGGTCTGTGCAAGAAAAGGTCAGATATTATCCTCATGACTGGCAGAAGAGGTCCATATTAAAACAAAGAAGGTGTTTGATTTTCTTTTGAACGTGGGCAGATGATTCAGACCCACATGCCCTTCATATGCTCTGTCTCTCCCCTTCCTATCTCCTTCCTTTTGAAACAGATTTAAGTCCATCTACTTTTATATTTTCAAACAAAACCCATAAAAGGGCCATAAATATCATGACTCGCTAAAATGAAAGCTGTTTTCTTCTTCTCCCAGGAGACTCCTGCCTGAGAGAGACAGAAAGAGTTCACCTCTTTGAAAATTTCCTCCTCTGTCGAAGTAAAGCTGGTATCTAAAAGCAGCCTTCAAGGCTTTGTTCTTATCATCTTGACCTGGCTTTGTACTGGCTTCTCTCTGTATTGCTTGTGGAAGTGTGAAGGACGGGGCTAGGGGAAGGAGTTTTGGCTATCACTGGCAGAGCAAGGGTCATGCTTGGAAAGGGATTTCATTGTGGTTTCAGAAAACATTATAAACTCAGGACACTGGCAGAAAGAATGAAGAAACTCATTCCCCTCCTGGATCAGACCAATGATCCACCCCTTGTGTCTCTGATGTTGGCCAGAACCAGATTCACCTCAGAAGGTATAAAGAAAGTTTAAGTGAGTAATTATGGAATAACCTGCTCTGAGTAAAATTTTCTCCCCTTCTGGCCCAAAGCCCTCCTTCATCTCTCCTCCTTGGTTAGAGTTCAACTCTATGCCCTGAAGCTTGACGGCTTCTCTCCCTTCCAAACCGCTTTTCATCCTGGCCTGTCTCATGTAACTGCCTATGACAGTGATGGGATGTATAGGTCTTGTCCATTGAGAGTCTGTGACAGATCATAGCCTTATTGGAAAGAGAGACAGAAAGGCTGAAGAGAAGACTAGGGAGGAGAGCATAAACTCAGATGAAATATCCATCAGGAAGATGGAAAGAAGAGTGAGTGCCTGGGAAACTTAATTGCTGCCTGCTGATCTGGGCTGTGGAGATAGCTTGCAAGTGAGCGTTTTTGCTTTTCAGAGATTTCAGCCTGGAGCACACTAGGAAAGTCAACTCTTGGTTGAAATTACTGTTCATCAATATTTCCCCTTATATATATATATATATTTTTTTTTTTAAGCAGTAGAAGTATGACAGTAGTCCTGAGAAAACGATTCCATTATAGTCTAAAGGAGCTTTTTCTTCCACTGAAGTTCACTGCTCATTTCTGAAAAGATATTGGCATAATTTGGGGCTCCTAAACATTGAACACCAGTGAAAATCAGGCTATTTTTCTACTGCCCAAAAATGATTTAGGAATCCAAAGTCAGATACTCCTGCCTAGGCCCTTATCCCTGTCTTAGAGAGATGGCTGCTCATACTCCCAGCTTCTGTGGATTTGTTTGGCCATCACATAGGGCATCAACATTTATTTGGCACAATGCCAGATACCCCAAGGTGAGGATTAGAATTGTCCAGCACATGAAGGCTCTTGGCTTTTTAGGCATTGTCAACATTGTCACGGGTGGTAGCACTATACCACAGAAAGCATTAACAAAGTTCCAGGGAATGCTTAAATGTACCTTCTAGATGGACACTTTCCATCCATTTGTATGCAGGTTGAATGACAGCTTTCATTATTTGTCCAGGAGTTCAACAATTCCTAGGCAGAGGGAAAGAAGAGCTAGGTGTTGGATCGTATCCAAGTCTCAGTAATGATTAATTTCACTCCCACAATATCCACAGTTTCCTATATTCCTTTCCCTCGAAAGTGTGGCAAAGGGATCTGAAGTTTTCCTAGTGATAGGCGTTGAAATCACACCTGATCTCCCGGATAGCACGCTGAGGTGTTCAAAGCATCCTGCTGGTGTTGGTTGAGCACAGGAGATTGTTCATTAAGAAAAATGACTGTATCATTCATACTGGGAGCAGCTGCAGTGAGCAGCTCAGTGGCAGTGTTCAAGGCTCTGTAATCTCCTGTTAGTTGCCACTTGCCATTAGATTTTTTTACTGGCCATAAAGGAGAATTGTAGGCGAAATGAGACGTGACAATAATTCCCTGTTCTTCCAGCTCCTTTATCAATTCAGTAACAGGACAAATAGCACCAGAAGGTAATGTGTATTGCGGAATATTAACTGCCTTACTATGGGGTAAAGGAGCAGCTGTTTGCAACAGATTAGCAGTCAGAGATTCATCTGTAGGAGATAAACTCTGGGGCAGAAAGGGTGATGTCCCTATTTCCCATTTTCCCCACGACTGACCCTTCATTACATCCATGCCCAGTATATTAAGGGCACCCAAAAGTAAGGTCAGGTGGATTGTCTGTCCTTTAGACAGAATCAGCTTTGCCCTGACCAGTGGGTGGTTGGTGGGTTTCCCATTATGGTCTGCAATAGAAACTTGACTGCTTGTGAAGCAGAGGCTGCCCTTTGTAAGTGTCCGTACCTACTGTGGATATCCGGGCTGCTGTGTCAGTGAGGAATGTTGTAAGGTAGGGATGGATCATTAACTGCAACCACCATGTTGGGACTGGGATCCTCAGCAATGGCAGCAGCACCCATCCTAGCTTCCTGAGAAGTAAATGAGGAAAACTTGTCCATTGCCACAAAAGGAGAGTTGGCATCTCAGAGACAGCTCCTCCTCTAAAAGCATTTTCCATCATCTTTTAGGCTCAGTAGTAACTGACCAAGTTTCTCAATTTCCCCTTTTGTCTGTCACATGGAGCCAGGTTGGATCTTTTACTCTAGCTGAGGATCTGCCTTTGTTTTTATCCTCTGGGATGTATAGTGGTAAATCTTCCAGCCTACACTGAAGGACCTCTTGGAGAGTAATACCATTTAAACTTGTCTTAATGGCCAATGCTAAAGATTTCCACACCCCCTCAGCTTCCGTTAGACACATGTCAGAAGTGGGCAGGCTCCCAAATCACCTCCCAAGGATGTGCTTCTGCTGGAAGGGGTTGTCCAGCCCCTGGGGCAAGGGGTGCTGGTCCTTTTAATTCAGCTAAAATCACTATTTTCACCATAGCTAGATGAAGGTCCTTTTTAGTTCTTTCTGGCCACCTGTCCTGTCTACCTGGCTCTGCTTCAATCCTGAAGTAATCAATCCAGTGCTGCTGCTTCCAGCACACATCAGGCCATGAGCTGGGTTGGCCAAACCAGGAGTTGAGTCACAGAAAGGCCAGGGTCTCAAGCAAACAAACAAACAAAAGGGGTTGTTGTTGTTGTTATTCTTATTTATCAGGAAATGAAGTGGGGTAACCATTTTAAACTGAAAAAGGGTAGATTTATATTAAAAAGTGGAGTAGATTTATATTAAAAATTGGGAATCAAATTCCTTACTGTGAGGGTGGTGAGGCCCTGGCACAGGTTGCCCAGAGATCTTGTGAATGCTCCATTCCTGGAAGTGTTCAAGGACAGGTTGGATGGGGCTCTGAGCAACCTGGTCAAGTGGAATGTGCCCATGGCAGGGGGGCTGGAACAAGAGGATCTTTATGGTCCCTTCCCACCCAAAATATTCTGTGCTTCTATGACAACTGTTTTCTTCTAATCCAGTTACACAGTGCCACTGTCTGGTATGTATAGGGTGCTAAGAATATTATTTCACTGATTTGACCGTATACATGTGTCCACAGCTTGGTTTGATGATGCCTACACACTGTAAAATAATCCAGTATTTCTGTGGCAGATCTCTCTTCTGTCCACAATTAAGTACCCTGTACCCTTTATAATTCCATTTTTTGGCCATGTTTACAACAACATAGTGTATAGAAAATGTAAATAACTTGCCTAATATTTTTCCTAGCCACCTTTCTCCTTGTCTCTCCTTCAGTTACAAATGCCTTGGAGAAGAGATCATTCTTGCTTAGTGCCTGAAAATGCCTTAGCTTCTAGGGGGAGATACAGAAAATAAAAAAAAAAATTATGCTGGATTCTATTTCCCTAAGAGAAAAAAAAGAAAGCCATGTTATAACCCTGATTTGGTGTGATTATACTGTAAATGGGCCATAAACAGTCAAAGGGAAAATAACCCACGATATTCACACCTTTGAGAGACTGTGAGGTGGTAATCGCTATTCTTCCCTGCTGTTCAAAATATTTTCCAAGTGTCCTCGAAACTGCATTGGCAGCAGAATGTGGCCCAGTTCAAGGGCTTTAATGCTACTGCTAAGTAGAAATGATTTTTGTCCTCGAAATTTTCAGTGAAATAGTCTGTATTTTGCAAAAAAAAAAAAAAAAAAAAAAAAAAACAAGTTATTCAGTGTAAAAACAACAAAAAAANCAAAAGCACTAAGAAAAAAGGCAGAGACCATCAGAAATCTTTCTGACAAGACAGTTCCATGTTTTTTTTAAAAAAAGTCCAATTAAGGAGAAAGTACAAATGTTGAATTTCAAAAATAGGCATGTTCTATCTGAAGAAGGCAGAGAATTTCAGTGTTGCTTGATGAAGTTAATAGGGAACATAATGTCCAGCTTATACATGGGGAAACAGGAACAGAGATTTGCCTTCAGTTCATTGTTTCACTTTTCCCCAAGAACTGTTGCCAGTTCCGTGCCACACAGAGAACTGGCATTTTAAACTGGTGGTACAGCTTACCTTTAAGGCCACAGCCCTTAAAGAAGGATGCAGCATCCCACAAGCAGCATGGCTACCTCTGCCGGTCACAATGCTACAGAAGAGCTCTGCCAGAGAATCGTTCCAAAACCTTGCAGTGAGATGCTGTGCTTTTTCTGCCCTTTGTGGTGAGAATCTTTTTAATCATGTCCATGCCCATACTCAACACTTTCAAATATTTCCCCTTAATGACTTATTATTTCTCAGCATCCTTTTAGTCTGATAGCTAGCGCTAAGGATGTAGTTATTTACTGCCACTACATTAATATCCAGAGATTTTAACTAGCACCAGGACCCCACTGCAGTGTGTACAGCATGCAGAACAATTCTAGATGTCCTCACCCTAAAAGACTTGCAAGTTAAATTAACAGATCCAGGCTGGGAGAAAGAGATTGCATCTGTCTGTGTATTTGAGACCCAGAAACTGAGCCCAGTGTTGTACATGGATACTGCAGCAGGAGAAGTCTCCAGGAAATTTCAAAAGATAGGGCTAAATTCATCTTGCTAGCAAAGTCATTCTCCATGAGCAATCGCTCACCTCTCTGTGGCACAATCAAATCACTAATTAAAACACTGTTAATCACTCACCTCTCTGTGGCACACTCACTGGCCTCCAGAGAGCACCAGCACAACTTTTCTAAACTGGTGATGTAGGCCTTTTTTGTGAGTGGCAGACGTATGTTTCAGGCCTTTTTCCAGTGTGTGTGATATGAAAGAGTTAAGCATTCACCAGTGCAGGCTTTTCCCCTCCTGAGTCATGGCTCCTGGCTGCTACCTTGCAAAGCAGCACTGCTGTGCCTTTTTGGCCCAAAGAATACTTAAATAACCATTTCAAAAGGAAATAGTTGATTTGGGACTCTTTAACAGAATAATCAACAGCACAGGGAAAGAGCCTGACACTTCCTTGGACGAAGATTCAGGTTCTCTCAGTGAGTTAAAAGCTGTCTTCTGAGACGGCCTGAAAACTCAGCTACTGAGTTGAAAAAGGCCACTCTCTGCTTTTTATCACCTGCTGCTTATGGACTATGTCTTTTCTGTGGATAAGGTTGGTGTAAGAACCGAAGGTAACTTCAGGCCTGTGAATTTCAGGGAGAAATTCCTCACTGCAGTTTCATGTTTATGTGTCATAACCCAGTGTAATTGCAGACTGTCCCTAGAATATGCTGCACTGAATTTTACAGTGCTTCAATCATCTTTTGTATCTGGATCACACCGATGGTACAGGTGATTTCAAATATAAATACAAGCCATCACATGGATGGGACATACACTCCTGGCAAAACTGGCAGCTTTACCTCTGTTCTTCTGTTTTGAGAAATGATTCAGAAACAATCAGATTGGTTCTGGCTCTGTGTAGCAGATTGCACTTGAGCATGCAGCAGCCTCCTAGCCAGCAGAAAGCTGGGCTAAATCACCTACTGGAAGTACAAGCCTGTTTTAGCATTTAACACTTCCTTAGCATTTAACAGTGAAACTCAGCAAAACGACAGCTTTTATTTTTGCTTTGTCCTAGGCTCAAAGGCTCCCAAGGCTCAAAAGATTGCAAATGCCTCTGGTGTATCAAAGCTTCAAATACAATGTAGCCTGGCTATTATTCCCTCCAGCTGTGAGCATGGGCAGGTATAGAGATGGGATGAATGCTCCCCATCTAGATCATTTAAAACCTGTGTTTAGCATTAATTCTGTCACTTTTTAACCTGACTGTCAGTGTGGAAAGCAGGCAGCTGACAACATAGGGCAATGCAATGCCCTGTGCTTCTGCTGGACTTGCACATGGTAAGAGACCATCGTGTGTGCTTGCTGGAATGGGAGGAGTTTAGGGGAGATAAGCTAATGGGCAGTAGAACCTGCTCTGAGGGAGAGGTCTTGCCAAGATTTATGTAGACAGTGACACGATCAGAAAGATACTGCATATGGCACATTACAGTGGACACACTGAGTCTTCCTAGTCCCTTATTCTACCATATAGACTGTTACACACTGTGAAAATCATGTTCCTTGCATGAAAGAGCAGAATAAAATACTGTTTATCTTAAATCTATTCCTGCTTGTCAATGTAAATTAAATCTGCTCTCCTTCAAATTTCTTTTGTTCTGCTACTTTTATCTTTGTGGAAATTTTCTTTGGTGACTGCTCTGGTGTTGTCAGCCTGGCCCTGACACGTGAAAATCATGAACCTTTCTGAAGTTACAAGCTCTAGGAATATGTCCTTGGCTAGAGGCAACATAGAGTTACAGAGCCCAAACCAGAGTACTGGTGCACTGGCTTTTCCTCTCCTCCTCTGAGCAATTATTTTGGGGAAAGTTGTCTAGGCCAGAAAAAACAATATTCATAACATCTACTATTTAAGCCTTTCACTTGGATTCTTTCCTTGCAGCAAGAACTGACATACTGTCAAAGTTGACAGCACTATGCCAGTTTATTGCACCAGAAGACCTGGCCTTTCCTTTCCTCCCATCTCCTGAGCTTGGCTGCTCCCATTATAAGAACCCTTTCTCACTCCTGCCCCTAATAAAATCTCCATGCTTCACATGCTCCCTCAGCCTCCCTCTGATTCGTGCTCCCAGAGTCTTCCTCGCTGCTGACGTCGAGAGCATGCACAGCTCTGTAATTTCCCAACAGCCCCTTTCAAACACTGCCTTTTAATCAGGTGCTGTGTTTAACCAGCACTTCCTTTCTCTCACTGAATGCCTTTGAAGAGAGGCTGCCAACAGTGGTGGGGCTCCTTCTCCACTGTCCTTTTTTGTTGTTTCCATACAAAATTCTAGGGACATAATTTCATAGCTTTTTAGATGCTCTGACTATTTTTTAAAATTTTTTTTCTGTGTTGTTATCCTAATTTCCTTCAGGATTTCTTCTTCCTCTCCTGGGAAATTTGTCTCTATTTCTGGCATCTGTCCTTCCTAACCCTTCCCACGTTTCTTCCCTTCTAAAGACAGGGGAAAAGAATCCATTTAATATTTTTCTGTAGTAACGTCTATCTCATCTGTCAATAAATTACCCTTTGCCATCTCTGGGAGACCCCTTTGTCTCCCTTCATTGACCTTATTCTGTACCTTGCCTGGTTTTTTTTTAAGGGAGGATGCAATATCCCTGGGCTGTCATTCCATGAAGAACAGCTGTCATTCCTCCCATAGTGTATGCGTATGTGTTTGAGGAGGGAGGGGAAAAGGAGGGGGGAATTAGGGGAGGATGGGGTTCTGCTGTTGGGAAATATGATGGTCCTATTCAGAGTCGTAAATGTTTTTTCATTCATGATATTCCGCTGCAATTCTGTCTTTCTCTTCAGTGGTTTTAGACATTCATTTTCTTATTAATCTAACACTCATCTCTCTGACATCTAACTACAAGAATATTTATTAAACATATTTTCTAAACTCATTATGTATGCATTTTATAAATGTCTAATTTCTGCACAGTCTCTGCAACTGTGAATGCTATCTCATCATCAGAGCTGCAGCCTAATACTACAGAGGTGGATTCCGAAAGCATTATCTGCGGCTAAAAAAAACATGACTTTTCCATATATTTTCAGTGTTACAAACTGAAATGCTCACTGAGAGGGTTAAAGAGCATGGTATAGTCCTGCATGTAACTAGCTAGCTGTGCAGACCTGCACAAGGAAGAGAGAAATCCATGAATCCAGCAATTCCTGCCCTGTCCTTACTCCTCCTTGTGCTTTTCGAAGCACTGCAGACTCCCAGAGAAGTCATCATGGAGCATTCCCTGTGCTTCTCGTGGTCCAAGGGCTTTGTGCGTAGCACAGGTACATGTTCCTTTCTTCCTGCCCCTGCTCCCACACACAATCTAACCATAAATTAGTAGTTTAGAAAAACCAAATATTTGTTTTGATCAAATTCTACCAATGTATTTAAAGAGACAAAGGAACTAAAAGAAATTCACCAAAGATGCTCTCACCTTCTGGCAATTACACTTCTGAATGCATTTATTCTCACAATACAGGCATGAAATAAGGAAATGCAGTTATGATGTGCATAGAAACACGTCAAAGTGACCTCAAGGTACAAGACACAGCACATGCTGGGGCCCTTATTCTCCAAGTACCTGAGTCAAAAACCTGGTGGAACACACTGTGAGTCTTCTTTGATCCAGCCTTGAGGTTTCCTTTGTTTGGAAACCAGCAACAGGCACTATGTTTGTATCGCAGGCCAGATCCAGACATGGCCTCGGGACCTGTGAGCTCAGAGGTGTTCCAAAGGCCTGCATTAGCAACACCTAGAGAGAGACTGAAGATCTTCAGACAAAGTCAAAAAGGATGTCTAGGTACGACATACATACCAAGCTCCTCACTTCCTTGTCCTGTGCTAGCAGGACATCAGCAGAACATCTTTTCTCTTAAAAGCACTATAGTACTTGTTTTACAACCGCTTTGTGATTGATGTCCACTCTGGCCCTGTCTCTCTCATCTGATGGCTCTGGCAGTCCCTGCTTGATTTAGCCATTCCAGCTGAAAAGGTAACCCATCTCCACAGCTAGAAGTAATAAATTCTTTAGCCACCACAGCAAAATACATTGATATGATCTTGAACTAAATCACTCATGTTTGCAGTTCTCAGTCCAGGATACCACAGTAAACTGGTATCAGCTGAAATCAGATTTACATTAGTTAATGTATCAGGCTATGAGCTGAAACAGTTTGCACTGGCCACACCACTCATTCCGCCACCTCTTCTTTGGGATAACTACCTCCAGCACCTTAGTAATGCAGCCAGCTGAACGGTGTTATCTTAAACTTCTCCAGGGGGAATCACTGGGGCTTGGGAACAAGAGCCGTTACTTCCCTAGAAACAATCTGTGCCTTCAGGGACTTAGGCTCTATCTCCATATGGAAATCGGGTTTTCAAATGTATCCTACTGGTAATACCAACCCTGCTCCAGCACCAGGAAGAAGGCGTGGAGTCTACTGAAGAATAGCTCTTGGCTTCTGCCATCTTCAGGACTATCCCATGTTAATTATTCAGGTCATTTGTAAAAAGACACCTGTGGCAATTGGCAGGGTATCTGCACAAACATTAGCAGCCTTGAGGCTGAGAAACTGTTAAATAGCCTAAGTAATAGAATATTAAAACCTTGACGATGAGGGAGCGTGGGTGGAATAATTGTCTGCTCAGAAAGAGGTGCTTTTTTCTCATTCTATTCCTGTCGTTGAATCCTTATCTCCTGGATAAATAAAAACAAACCTCCCCAGTTATTGTTCTCGTTCACCTTTTGACTCTTGATTAGATTTACTGCAGATATATCCCTTTGGCAATGAAAATGGAATCAACACATTTCTGATGCACTGCAGTGGAATTCTCAGTCCCTGCTCCACCCTCAGACCCCAAGGTCCTCGTTTTCTGAATTGCGGTTAATTACCTGTCCTTCTAGCGCATGGATGAGATACAACTTTCAGAGAGATCACTTGCCCTGATCAACAGACTGTTCTGTTTCACTTTGAATCTTTATCTTATTTTTAATCCTCAGCACTTGGAGCCAAACCTGAAACCTTTCTGAAGAGAGAAACTCACGGTGATAGAAGCTGCCTTGCTCGGGCTGCTTCTCCTTTCTATATTTTTCAGTGTTTTCCCAGATGAGGCCCCAGGATTATTGCAAACGAGTCCCAGGAAGAAAATGCTGTTCAATTAGGCGAAAAGAAACTCGAAGGAATAAAGGAGTAGAGCCAGCAAATTGCTTGAGATAACAATCTCCCCCCACCCGTGTGTCTCTGTAACTAAGAGGATTAGCTGAACTTTCTGTGTCACACCAAAACTGACAATAAGCAACAGTGACTTCCCCCCGCTGGCACTTGTACCTTCACATGTTTCATTTTCTTGCCCACACTACTGCCTTGCCCCTTGCTGATTGTATGACAAACTTGGGGATGAACATGATGGCTCTTTCCTTTCCTTTAAGATTTATGACTCAGAGCCAAATAAAACCCAACTCAAGTTATTACATGCTCTGTTTCCTCTTAACAACAACTCACTTTTAACAGTGTAAGCTAAGCAAGGAAACATGGAAATATGGTCTCCTTGATCTCACCTGATCTATCTGCTGTTAGAGATGCAAACAGCAGCCTCGGGTCTGCCAACACGGGAGCAGGCATAAAGATCTCCCTTGGGAGCAGGACCAAACGTCTGGAATATATAAAGCAGAAGTCCTATCAAAATTCAAAGTAACTGAGGTTCCGTGCAGATACAGCACAGCCAGCAAGAGCTGGATGCTTATTTCAAGTTAAGATTTATTATTCTGTGGTAGGAGGACTACCCAGGGTACTCTTGCAGTAAAAGGAAATGAATTTCTTAAAGGACTCTGTTGCCAGTTACGGAATCAGCCCCATGTTCCTCTGACAATAGTGTACACAGGATGAAAAGAATATGGCTTGTGGCTGAAGATGCTCAAACATCAAATAATTCCAGTTTCTAGAGTAAACGAATCCCTTTTGCTGACCTGTGTAGAACATCACTATAAACTTGGTGAACAACTCCTTTCCATGAGCTTGCCAGAGAATTTGTACAGAGAGAGGAAGTTTGTTCTATGAGACAAGGCAAAGGAGGAGCATTCTCCAACCCACACATGCTCCCTCCCCTTCTCTTCCCTGAGTTTCTACAGATGACCACAGCAGAAAGTGGTGGAAATGTAAATGTCTCTGATACCCGAAGGGCTGCACACAGGCACACTGACCAAGTAAGTACCTGTGCCACAGTGAAGAAGGAACTTGAAAGCAAGAAGGAAGCAGGGCAAGTAGAAATGTTTTCACATTGATGTGAAGCAGATACCAACACACAAAAAGAGAATGTTGTGATAAAACAAACTGGGATGTGGGACTCAGGTGATCACCACCAGGTAAGGGTTGAGGGGAAATGCTGACACAGCAAAAGCTGCAGGAAGTATTAGGGTTGGGTGATAAAATGCATGGGACTTGCCAGTTCTTGTAAAGCGTTTTACTGAACTAGGCATCTGTGCTGTGTGCCCTCTCATTGCTACACAACTCCCTGGACCTAAATTAAATCACTATGGCACTTCTGCCATGTTAAACGGTGCGAGCAGGTACTCTCAGGCCACATAAATTCACTGAAGTAGTGTTTTGGGTGTCCCTGTACAGCTTTATTTGTGATCAAAGGGTATGGTGTTGTGGGGGAGAAATACTTCCAGACAGATTTAGACTTTTACACCAAAAATCTGTTCAGACTGAGGCATTGTAAAAACTTCCCAGTGTATTGCCATGGGGCAAGACTGCCTTGTCACTCTGTAGCAACCCCTGTCTCGCCTATATGGAGCAGCAGTTTTAGTTCAAAGGGATCCAGGTCCATTCTCTTTCCCCATTTACATGAAATGGGACTAGAGTGGAGCGTGGCAGCCTATTAACAGTCCCCCACAGCACTGCAAGAGTTCTGCCTAGAGAGTGAAGGACACCGTGTCCAATTGAAATTACAGAGGAATTTGGGGTAGGCAGAATGTAATTACACAATTGGAATTTAAACTGTGAAATTAAAAGGAAATATTCAAGGATGAAGGGGCAGAGAGAATCCCTAATCTCCAGCCAGGCTAGGCTGTGTGACAGAAAAGTCCCTTTCTGAAGAGGGAATAAGCAAAGAGCTGTCCTGGAAGAAAGGGAGGTAGAGAATAAAGACAATGTTTTCAAAAGCACCCTAACTCCAGCTGTGTGTTTGTTTCATAGGCTATGTCTATTCTACAGAAAACCTTGCGGTTGCTAAAAGGCATCAGATGTGTCCCTCTTGGCCCCCTCTTCAGTGAGGTCAAAAACAATTTGGTTCCTCATGTAAGCAGCACCAAAGCATTCCCAAGGTCTACAGCAGAAAGCGTGCTGTACAACTGGTTGAAAAAAGGAGTTCAGCCCTGGTTTTCATATAGGTACAAACCAGAATTTGCCCTTCTACCCGCATTTGTCACACAGCTAGCACTCTTGCTTTAGTATCTGAGCTTTTCCCAAGTTTTAGTTAATAATCATCCTAACAAAAAATAGGTATTTTTAAGGGTTCTCCTGTAGTAAGGGGAGGAAGAGAAAACCACTGAAAGCGAATCTGTGACAGTTTTGAGTGGCAACTTGAATGAGGCAATTGCAAATCCCACTCCTTAGAGATCTGAATCAAGTTGTAGGACCTCATTGTTGTCCCTCTCAGAGCAGAGAGACAGGTAAAGATGGAGCCAGCCTTGTGGTTCTCCGGGAGAGGAATAATTACTGCTGAACAGGGTCCTTCAATCAAGGCACAACAAAGAGTACTGGGGGCTCATTTTCTTGGGCTGCCCAGCTACACATGCAACTGAAGACAAGTTTCTTAATTTCTCTGTTTTAGTTTAATGTTGCAAAAAAAGCACAGCAATAATTCCCTAAATCTTCAAAGCTGGTGATTTGTAAGATGTAACTGGTTAAAATGGGAAGGTTCAGAAGATGTATTGATGACAACAATTGAAATGCATAAAAAAAAACTGAGCTAGAGCCAAAGTAAGTGCAGCCAAAACAGCAGAGAGTGAGAAATAGATTGAAAAACCCACCTGAAAAGATAAGTGTCCTTTTAGTAATTACCTCTCCCTTTCGTGAGGATGTGTGAAGGTTCTGAATTACAAGGGGTTTTTTTAAATATGAAAATGAAAAACATGCTTCTTTTTGTCCGTGCTCCATTTCTTATCTCCAAAAAAGCAGTTAGCTGTACTTGGGAGGGGCAGAGTATTATGAGATGATACAACTTTGCTCCTATAATTTTATTATCTTTAGGATTCAGAGGAGTGGCAACAACCCTCAGAAAAAAGAGATTCAGGGTCATCCTTTCTCCAATCCAGAGACAACAGAATAGGGTCAGAACCAAAGGCAGAAAGCAGTCTGGTCAAAGGCAGCCAGAGGAGTGTGCAGGGAAAAGAAACCAGCCAATATATGCAGTGGACAGTCTCCATGTCTCTTCTGCTGTTCGTGCTCAGCACTCGCAAGGCACGTAGGAAGGAGATCTGAAGAGGGGGAAAACCTTAATCCTGGAAAGAGACAGTACTAGTGGGTCCCAAGCCTTGGGGACAAGGGTGGACCTTTTCCATGCTTGGAAGCAGGAGGAGGGTGGGGAGCAATGCAGGAGAGAAAGGAAAAACAGCTTTGTGGTTAAAGTACTGAACTGCACAGCCTCAGAGCACCTAGGTGCAAGTCTGTGTCCCACTAATGTCGGCTGTGACATTGGAGGGACTGTACACAGTCTTTCCATTGCTTTTCTTTTCTTCACTTCTCAATCAAGAAGGTACTAATCCTATTTTTCCCTCGTTCTTTCCCTGCCAGCTCTCTGAATTGCAAGCTTTTTGAGACACAGTGTCTTTTGCTATCGATAGCATGTTCAAAAAATAACGCTGTAGCAGGGAGGCTGCTGGTTGCTCTGTCCGGTTCTGTATGATGATGAGAAATAGGTAACAGACAGAAACACACAGATAAGTTTAATTAAATGTGAGACAATCTGTGCAGTCCCCAGATGAAAGGAATACAAAGGTTTGGGGGAGGTATGTATGAAACATAAGAGGCAAAGAATGACTGTTTTGAGGCAGAAGCCTTTAAGTATCTGGAAGACCAAAAGAAAAGCAGAAGCAAACGTGATTCTAGTAACAGGCTCTCCTGGAGGAGAGAAATCTGATGTGAAGAAAACAGGATAGAGAGAAGGGGGCCATCGTGTGAGAAAAGCAGCATCTGGGATTCACATCTGAGTGGCACAGTGGAATTGGAGCAGAGCAGATAAGTTTGCTCTTAATTTCCCTATACACTAGAGCTGTTTTGTGAAAAGGATAATTTTCTTCCAGTGTGCTTTTTGCTTAAATACTGTGATTTATGTTTCTTTTGCTCCCTGCCTTCTCACCTCATGTTTCTTTTGTCCTCAGTCTCCCTACCTTAAAAAAAAATTGTCTGTGAAACACCATTGAATTAATTCTAGGAGGAGATAGAAAATTCAGAAGGTCACATAGCAATCATAAAAAATTTGGGGTTATGGGCACAAGTCAAGCAGGCCACAGAGGGCTAGAAATTAAATAGCAATTAAGAGGTATCTGGTTCAACATCAAAACAATGGACACAGATATACTGCAGAACTTTTGAAGATCCTCAAATACTATTTTTTCCCTTTACATGTGGTGTTGATTTTGAGCACTGTATTGTTTTTCAACGCCAGAAATCTTTTTAAAGCAAAATCCCTGTGAGAGGCGATTCTGTGTGGCTGACGAGTCCAGCCAGAGAATGGAATCACAGGGTCCTGCTCGCTACTCACTGTTCGCTGTTCTGGGCTCTGTTTCAGCACATCCTTCACCACTAGTTTGAGCCCGATCTCACTGACTGCAGCTGAACAACCAACTTTCTTACTTATGTCTTTTTGTGAAATGAATCCAGAGTGCTCAGCTCCTTGTAGGACTAAGCTTTGTAACGTCTTTGTGTCCAATTATCTCAAATTTCAAGTATTTTCAGCAAGTTGCTCATGAGTAAGATACTAATCAGGCACTATGTGCAACTCACAGTTGAAAGAGAGGTAAAATTTATCTGATAAATTATTCATCCCTAATGATTTGGCCAGCTTTCCTGGATATATAGCCACAGGGATGTATGACACCTTGGGGAAGGCATCAGATAGAGATGCATTCAGAGAAAACTAGAGGAGAGGATGCAGACATAGATCCAGACTAATCTTTATAGGGAGAGGGAGAGCACCTATGTGGCCGGACCGAATTAAGTTCTCTTTATAGGGGGTCAATTGGAAAGCACAGAGCAGATTAATAACTACCAGAAAACAACGACCAAAAAAAAAAAAAAAAAAAGCAAAAAAACAAACCACTAACAACTATTTGTTTTCAGACATCTTTTCTGTGGCAGCTGTGGTTTCCAGCTAAGTGTGCAGAAGCTGAGTGAGAGCAAAGGCTAAATCAGGTGTGGTAATGGGAGCAAATTCTCCCCAGCAAGAAGCTGCTGGTGTCAGGGAAGAGGTTACTGGGAAGTGGCATGCCGGACTGAGAAGAGTCTTTGGGTGAGATAGGGAGATACGGGGAGAGAATATTCAGCGTAGGCAGGATTAGAGCTGTGCAGAGTCTTAATCTAGGCAGCCCTTTCTCTACACCTTTATCTGTTCTGGTGCAGCCCCTGCGTGCTGCAGTGCTGGTATAACCTGGCCATAAAACTGGATTAACTGGCCCGTGAGGATCATGGCTGAACTGAAGAGGAGCAGGACAATATGCCTTTGTTTACATGTTTGCTCCTGCGAGTGCAACACAGATCTTTGGGAGACAAAGTGCTTAATTGCTGGTTTAGAGTGTCAGCAAATGAATGTGCATGAGTAGAACTGGTGTTAGGGGAAGGTTTTTGCTCTTGCACACTGCAGTCCATTTCTGCTAGTGTTTTCTGCAATAACAAGAGGTTATTTTATAGAATGGCAAGAAAAAAAATCCCATTACCAGAGGAACTTATTTTTAAATAAAAATGACAAAATTACCTTTATGATTCACCCCTTAGAGATACATCCTGCTGTCTCCCTCCTTCAGCCTTTCCTTTTTGGCTCTTTCCTACCAATGAAAAAATCTAGTGGCTGTCTCTGATACAACTCCTATTTTCTTTAGCAGCAGCATGCACGAACAGATCCCTGACAGTTCCTCTAACTCCACAATGTTTTGCACCCCAGAAGAAAATCCGGCTTGGACTCTGACCCATCTGAGTTAATGACTCTTGGAAAACGTTATGACCGAGTCCTTAATGAATGCCATTCTATACCAGCCTCCTTTCTTTTTCTGGAAATACATTACAAAGCTCAGGGATAACGTGTATGTATGCAATATCAAGAATGTGAGTAAGTTTTATTTTTACTCTGCCAAATCTGTCAAGAATTAACAAAGTTTTGCCACTCTGGCTGATTGCTTGTCCTAATTTGGAAGGTTTGAATCTAAAGCTAATTTTATTTGTTGGTCCCTCTGGTCTCATATTTACTCCCCTTTAATGAGGGAGGCATGAAACCTGACTCCCCTTCCAGGACAATTTGACGTGGGAAGTGTAAGAGGATAAAATATTTGAGAAAGGCACCCCAGGAGCATTGGGTTGCCCAGAAGGAGGGAATGTTGGGGTGGGGTTTTTTGAACAGAGGAGAATTGCTTCTGTGCAGTCGCTCTTTTCTGGAGGAAAACCAGACCCTCGCTCAAGGCACCCTCCTCCACGGAAACCACGGGTGTTGCGATTCCATTTTCCCTGGATGCAATTCCTCTTTATCCACAGGGGCTTAGTGGCTCGGGCAGTACCTGGGTGCAGGTGCAGTCCAGACGGCTATTTCCACACCAGCACTCACAGACACAGCGCCTTTGGAGTGGCTGTTCACCGAGAGGCTCCTGCCAGGCACATGTTTCCCACAGATATTTCAAGCTTTACCCCCCAATAATGTCTCTACCTGTCCACTACCCATTACTTCAGTGTATCTCAAAATCCTCATTCTCTCCCCGACAGATTTCCTCAGATTTTACCCCCAAAATATGAATGTGGTTCCTGATAATTACCTAGGTTTTACCAGCATAAAAATCCAATGGCTACATTTACCTTATTCTCAAATTGTTCATTCTGGCCCTAAAGATTCCATCAGATTTTTCCTGCAAAATACTTCTTTCCCCTTACAGATTTTTACCCCCCAAATTTTCCCTGTCTCTACCGATTACCTCATTTTTACCTCAATATGTCCATTCTCTCCCCTAGAGATTATCGCAAGTTTTAGCCCCCAAATTTTCCCTTCCCATCCACTACTGACAGACAACTCTGGTTTTACCTCAATATGTTAATTCTCTCCCCTACAGATTAACTCAGATTTTACCGCCAAATTTTTCTCTTCCTATCCACTCCTGGTTACCTTCATTTTACCTCAAAATATTCATTCTCTCCCCTCAAGTTTTACCCCCAAATTTTTTTTTCCTTTCCGCCCACGACTGATAACCTTGTTTTCACTCCAACACGTCCATTCTCTCCCCTACAGATTACCTCAGATTTTACCCCCAAAACATTCAGTCTGTCCCCTGTAGATTACCGAGATTTTTACAACCACAAAAACCCAATGACTAAGGCGAGGACCTTTGGGGGACGGGGTGGGGGTCGGACCGCCCCGTGCCCTGAGGGGGCGCGCGGGGGGCGCCTCAGTGCGCACGCGCTTCCCCCCAT
>VXAC01006995.1:480086-509668 GCA_013399225.1 Rhipidura dahli
TTGGGTTTGCCCCCCACCCCCGGGGGCTGGGTCCGCACCCCCCGAGGGCCGGATCTGCCCCGGCGGTGTTTGCCCCGCTCCCCCTTTGCCCCAGGGCTCCGGCGGAGCCCCCAGGGCACGGCGGTGCCGGTCCCGTCCCTCTCCCCCGCGCTCTCCCTCACTTCCCTCTCTCTCCTTCTCATTTGAATAATGTCTAATTCGGGGAGGTTTATATTATTGAAATGGCCGCCCGGCTTTCCCCGCCTCTCATGTTTAGTAATTCAGACCTTTAATAACAGCCACTCAGAGCCCAACGCCGTGTTTATATTTTACATTCGCCCCATGTGCTTTTGTGGTTCAATATGATTCTTCTTTCTCGCTCTCTCGCTTTTTTTTTTTTAAATTTTCTTGGCAAACCCACAGGGCCCCGAGATCAAACCCAGGCTGTGTGAGGAGAGGAGGGGGAGAGCCAGGCCCCGGCTCCTCTGGCAAGCGCCTAGGCCTCAGTCTGCTGCTTGATTTATTTACTAATAACCAAAATGACCCCCCCATCTCCACTCCACCCCTGCCAGCAAAAACAAAACCCTCCTGGGGCTTGAGCAGCATCAGATCTGCTCATAGATTCTCAAACACTCATGTCTTTTAAATAAGGAGCTTATTTTTAATTTATAGCAACTCAAGACTGTAAAGCTGTTCCTTTCATATCTGCTTTTCAGAGGCTTGGGCATTTTTGGTCCCTTTGTCCTTGATTCTTTTCCTTAAAGGAGAGTTGCTTCTAATTTACGTTTCCTGGCACTGAGAGTGCTATAGAAGACACTCAAAATCTGAACAGCTTTCTTCCTCCCTCTGAACACAAACAGAATTGAATACATTGAAGATAATCTTATTCACCTTCTTTTTGCTTAATGTGGATGAGGTTTAAGAGTGCAGTGTGTCAGATGCTTTTGTCGCTGCTTGTATCTTTGACTGTTCTGGGTTGAGGTTGTTTTTTTTTTTTCCCCTTTCATTTAGATTTGGTTTTCAAGACAGAAGATACCACTAGGCAGTACAGGGTCTAGAAAGGAAGATAAGTTTTCTGTGATTGTGTCATAAGAATGCCAAGTGAAAATTGAAATTAATCCTCTTAAATTATCTGGAGTAATTCAGTTTTAAGCCAGATATTAGTCTACTTAGAAATAAAACAAATGGGCTACTTGATTAGGGGGAGGCAGTAATTTAAAATAGAAAATATTTATGCAGGGATGGGTTTCAAATAAAATTGTGTAGGTTTTCATTAGTGACCATTGTTTTCACCCTGTGGAGAAAAAGGACTGAACAGCAGGGTACTTCACAGTAGCAGTGCCAGATTAGCATGTAAACATCTTTGAAACACTACTAGGAAGAGAGTTCACATGCAAGTGCAGATGGCATATTTCGTAGTTTGGTTCTAAATTTAATTTGTCACAAAATACTGCACTACAGCTAATGAAAAGCATTTTGATTTAAAAAATAACGACTCAGATTATTTATCCTTTTTTCTTCACCCTCAGCAAAGACAGGCCTTGAATACTAGAAGGAAAAAAAAAAAGCTGTAGAAGCTGTAATGAGACTGTTCAGGTGACTGACTGTTTCACAGACCAACAGCACAAGGCTGGCTGGACAAAAAGCAGTAATATGATTTCATGCCTTAAATAGCATATGTTTTTGCACTCGCTTCACAAGATGTGGTCAAGCCGATGATGTCATTGGCCAGAGGACAAGGTGCAGTTAATTTGATTTATTGACCTGGGGTGAGGTGTAGCACTGAAACCTTCTCATAGGGAAACCATTTATCTGAGGACAATTTCCTTTATAGCAGCAATTTAACCACTGCTGAGACTGTAGATATTTTATCCAGCATGATAAAAATGTACATTGCATCTTGCAAACAAAATTTCTTTGTCGCTGGTGTTTTAGTAATTTTTATAGAATGGAATACTGGACAGTGGCCTTGTGCAGTCTTACAGCTGAGCTGGGGTTTATAACGCTGAATTCAGGTATTTACATGCCAAAATACAGATGTATTTCTCTCAAACGTATCTGTGTGCCTGGGTTGCAGCTTAAAAATTTACTGGAGTGTGCTAGCGATAGAAATGTGTCTTCACCAGGGAAAGCCATAGGCAACATGTTAGCGTAATGCACCTTTTCGCAAACCTTGGCATCACCTTCACTTGTCAGATGATTCCCAGACTACTGTGTGGGTATTGCTGCTCAATCTTCAGTGTTTTTCTGAGTCTCAGACTTTTGTGTTAGTTTGTCGCAGGTAGGTGTCAGATTTTAAGCTGCTCCTTGGACCATCTTTGTGTGTGTTGGGTCAGAGAGTAAAATAAACTTTTTTCTTCTCTATGGTCTACCTGGCTGTGGTGACACTGGAGGGTTGTGCTACTGTTACAGTGCTTCCTAATTTTTATCAGGAGATTATATTCTATTTTGGCTGTCTTTTCAGCTTTTAATTTATTAGTGACAGAAGGAAGTGTCCTCCTGTGAAATAGTTTCACTACCTGATTGCATCTCTTCAGTTATTAAGGTGATGCTGCATTTTTATATTTTCTTTTTTTTTTTTTTAATTCTCTTTTTCAAAACTGACTAAAACTTAGAAGTCTGACAGCTGGTTGGAAAGCAGGCCAGGTTATGCCAGTGGCCATGCTGCTGTGTCTGGAGCAGAATTGGGAAGGTATATGTCAGGATGGTTTTAAAACTAGAGGAGCTATAGCTTCCCAGAAGTAAGAGAGGAAAATCTAAGCTTCCCACCATGTCATTTAAAGAGGAAAAAAAAATCTCAGGTTTGCTGTCACTATCAATTTCTCCAAGATTAGCCTGCAGCCGTAATTCAAGCAGTAAATGTTAATACTGGCTCCTTGATGCTGGATGCGGATACCTTGTGAATGCTTGTCTTGGCAAGCAGCGGTGGCAATGTCTGGAGGTGCCTGGCTTGACGGCATGGGTGAGGTTGCCTTCACCTTGGTCTGTCTGTTAAGGCCAAGGAAGCACCAACATAGTCTGTGTTGGGAGTCCCTTGTGTGTGAAGAAGTGCTGTTCCTGCATTGGCTTGATCATAATAATTTATTGCCCAGAAAAACAAGGTTTGGAATACCATTGTCACTGAAATAATAGTTGTCAGATTTCAAGCACTAAGTTCCACATTTAGAGTAGCACACTTTTGCTGTTTTCTTTATAACCAGATGTGTGAGGATACAAAGAGTTCTGGGGTAAATGCTTTGCTCATGCTCAGCAAAGATATTTTGGTTGGGTTGTTTTGTCATTCAGTTTCTTTCTGTTTAATAGGGTGCAAGTTCCTCCTAGGCAGCTTTGTTTATTCTCCTGGTTCTCTGGCAAATTTGCAGTAGCTTTTTGTAGCATGCACTAAGTTTTCATTTGCTTTCCTTAAATTTTGACGCCTCTGGAGTTCAAGATTTCAGAACAGGTTGCGGCGTCATTTTCTATTCTTCTTAAACTCTTGTTGCCCTCAGGACAATAATCTTGATACTTCTGTTTTATACAGCTGACAATTAGGCAGCCTCTGCTCTTTGCACTTACAGCTTTATTATTTTTATCTTGAGAGAATCAGTGACAGTCCTGGCAAATGACTATCTTTTTTGACATACGTATTGTATTTTGAGTCTTGGTGACAAAGCTGTTGTCAAAAGGTGGTGTTGAACAAAATTAAGTATGATTTGAGCATCCCAAATGTGATGTGCTTGGCTGTGCTTAAGCTGGAATGTGAATGAAAGACTATCTCAAGTTGCTGGATAGACTTACAGTGCTGGCTGTTCACTGCTGCAGAGATTTGCTTCCGTGTTAACAAATCCCCCCCTTTTCCAAATGTGCTTCATTGTTATACAGAGCAAGTTAAGTGTGGGAATTGTTGGGCTAAGTATAGGAGATAAATTTAAGGGAAGATACTGGTCTTGGTTAGGGTGTATTAAATAATTGCTGGCATTTCACATGAAACGATTTAACAATGCTAATCTGAGGGAAAAAGCATCCATAGATGTATTTTCCTTTCTGTAGCTCTTTGCATTAAATTTCTTGAATTGTGTGAATAGGCCCTCATGCTGCTTCGGGTGCACTTATTTTTCTCTATAGAAAAGGAAATAATTATTTAAGATCTCAGTATTATTCCTTTCCCTAGTTTCTTATTTCACAACTATCTAGGAAATATCCACATTTGTTAACTGTATTATATATGTGAGCATTATAGTGCATTAGAAAGTCTTTGCAAAAGGAGTTTTTTATAGACTGCTGCTGACTAATTGAATTAGTTTAGGGTTAATAACACAGTTGAGTGATGAAGTGTTGGTTTGGTGTAGAGGATTTACTACGTTCCAATCCTGGGTTTGCCACCAATTTTGCTTGCTTTGCTGTTATGGGCTAAATGTATGTAATGGGAATTACAGAGCACATTTTCACAGGGGTGTTGCTGAGGGGAAAACGAGCTAATGTTTTCTAGTATCTCTGAAGGTAAGAGAGCTGTCATTCTTCTGCTTTTATGTGTAATCATCCAGGCTTGTGCCCAGGTTGAACTTTGCCGAGGATGTTTCAGTGCTGGCACTGTTGGCACACTCCCGTCAGCGATGAAGGCCTCCCGTTGTACAGGCACAGATTACTGTCAGTTCTAACTATGGTGTGATGCAGATCTGCTCCAGGGTATGCGGTTAGGTGACAGCTTAAATCAGCCCCAGCCCGTCCTCATCTCCCTGTGTGTTCCTGCCGCCTTCCCTGCACTGGTGCAGATGCTTGCTGGATTCCTTTGCTGAGCTAGTTCAGGGAATTAAATTGGCAGAAAACAAGCCTCACCAAAAATAATGAATAGTTTTTTTGTTGGTTTAGCTCTTTGAACTGGCTTACAATGAGATTAGACAAATAGCGGTGCCGATCAACTAAGGGAACAAGAAGCACACGTGTTGACCCAAGTCTTCTCATAATTTCATTCTCTCTGATGGCTTTTCTGTTGGTATAAATGGGAAGTCATACTCTCAGCCACGTGATCCTACCTCTTACTTGGCACCTGTCCTAGCATTTAACTGGATTCCAGGATGCTCCAGGTTAACTTGCTAACCTGGTGGAAAACTAGCCCTAGATCTAGACTAGATCATTTTACGTCTTTGGTTTATGAAGCTGGCTCCACAAAGACCTTCAAGTGCAAGAAAGGGTGTAGAAAGAACCATGTGAGTGAAAGTGGAGGAAGGGAAAAGAAGGAAGGGAAAGGAAGCTTCCTCTTTTCAAAAGCAGCAGCAAGTATTCTGGTTAGCTTAGTTATATAGCTTTGCTTTTAGCTTGACATAAACCACTGAGTAACCACAGTTGATTGAGCTGATGAGCTGAACTTGATTTAGAATGGTAGTGGCCAAAGGGAAGCGATGGGAATGTACAGCTGTGGGCACTGTGCTGGGCCTTCTATTTTAGCAGTAGGTTGTACATAGATCATGGAAGCCAGAGATGAAGCTGCACCTAAGTAGAGTAGTAGCTTGGAAACTGATAGATGCTGAAAATTCAGTGTGGTTTGTGCTGTCATAGGTATGATTGCATTAATGGTAGCAAGGGCAGAAACTCCAATAAAAATAGTGGATGAGACCGTTAAGTGGTTCCCATTATTTTAGTGCTGCTTACAGTGAGACATGTCTCTAAAAAGGACTGTGGCTTTAAAGGACATACTGACAAAAGTACTTGGGAAATTACAGACACCATTACTTCTGCTAAATTTTGGACTGACATCCTTGTAAAGCAACCTTAAAAAAAACACCACCAAAATCCAAGCATAAGTGCTTCAGCCATTTAACATGATCACTCTGAGGCAGATTTATCTTTTCTATAAATTGTAATATTGTGACAAGAAACCTTTTGCTCATCATTCCTATTATTTTTTTCTTCCCAGAAATCTGATTTGGCTGTAAAGAGACGAAGTAGTATATATAGCATGTTTGACACTGTATGACAGGGCATGAAGCTTTGGAAAAGGAAGATAGGAACATCTGAGCACTGAAATAGTAAATACAGTTGAAGATTATAAGTGTAATAGAAAGAAATAAGTGTATAAATACACAGTGTGAAATAAAAGAAATAAGTGTAGAAAAAACCTGTTGAATCAGGCTGGAGGTGTAGCTTGCTTCTTTTTCCCCCGTCCTTTTTTGTGAGGGCTGGTAGGAAGTCACCATCTTTTTTGTAGTGAGCTCCTTCGCTGTTTGTTCTCTTTGTCCTTTCGATGATTCAGTTTTATTTGAAAAATACCATGTGACTTAGTAATTTGTGCCTGACCATACCAGTGTGAAGTTGTGGCTTTATACTACTTGGATGCAGCAGAGGGAGAGGAGTGTACAGTGAATACAGGTAGAAATGATTCAGATGTTTCAGTCACTCATTTCTACATTATTAGTTAATACAATCTACTGAATGAGAAATGAGATTCACGTTTCTTTCAGGAATTCTGTTGGCAAAGATTCATTTCTAAGTATTCATACTTTTGTTTCTTACCTGCTGATCTTCAGTAGGTTATTGCTTTTATTTGAATTTTCAAATGTATGTTTAAATAGATACCTGAATTTTTCTAAGGCTGCAGAGAGAGGGGTATGCCAGTAAATGCTGCTTCCCCTCCCTACCAGCTCCTCTGGGAGCATTTCCCATCCCATCCTCTGATGCATGTGCACACACCTTCATGCACATATTCTGTGGAAAAAGTAACAGAGAGCTTGGACTGGGGACAGCTTCTTCTAGCTCTGATTGTAGTAGGAGAAGACCTTACTGTTTCTGATTGTGTTTCCTATTCCTCTGTTAGTAGGTCTTTCCATTTGGGTACTCTCTAATTGATTTCAATTAAAATCAGCAGAGTTATTAAAGGTTGTGATCTGAATAACTTAAAGTAACCCCGATTATTCAGATTGAAACCTGTGAGAGTTCCTTCGAGTTGCTTTGTCATCACACCTGAGGGTACAGTTCATGTTACACTTAATCCAATTTAAGGGTGGGCTGCTGCCCAAAAGAAGAGGGAACATAAGCTTGGTATGTATTTGGCCATGACTGTGGACTGTTGTCCCACGGAGACTGTAAAACTCTGGCCTGGCTTCTTGCCCAAATGTGTTGCGATTATATGAGGAGACTGGAGGTAGGAGAGCGAAGGGAACAGTAGCTTTCCACTTGTAACATTTGTTTCTGAATGAGGATATCTGTTAGCAGTGTTGGAAAGGCGTGGCCCTTTTGGGGTATTACTGACTTTGCAGTGATAGTTTCTTGTTTCTAATGAATTTGTGTTGATATTAGCTACACAATTTAAATTGTTGTATGTCCAGTATCCGAAGCGAAGCGTGCAACTTAGAAGTCATTTCCCTTAAATGGACTGTATGATAAGAACATCTTTACCTGCTGTTCCATTTGAGATATTTTAGACAGCTTATGGCAGCAAAGTTAGCTAAACTTGGGAGTCTAGGAGTATCTTTTGGAACAGTGGAGAACTTCTGCATATTTAGTCTGAGGTTTAGTAGCTTCTGACTTCAAATCTGTCACAGTGTGTCACACATCACAGCTTCAGTCGCTTCATCACTAACCTTAATTCAGCTCCTGGTTTCCTGCCAGCGTGGCTTCACTTTTGTTGGGGTGGGTGTGCCAAGGTAAGGAAGGGAAGACATCAGCTGCCAGGCTGCGCTGCTGCCCATGAGCCCTGCAAACCACTGCTCCAGACAAACATGGCCAAGTAGCAGTGGTTGTAAGACAGGCTTCTGGTAAAAGTTCTCATGTGAGAACACATCAGGTGGAAGAGTGTGAACTAGAAACCTGATTGTTTTCCAGTTTGGTTTTCCTGATTGGTTTTACTCAGTTTTGCAAAAAAAAGCAAATCTTCTAAGGCTGCAGAAATTTTTCATGTATCTGTTTACCCTTTTTTCAGTTTGTGCAAGGAGGTACAAAGAGGTTCTTTACCTCTGTCTCAGTCGTGCTGGGCTGCAATTTCTTGGTGTTTGGGAATGTAATCAAAGGACCAGTTCCTATTCTTGTCCTGTTTTTTATACTCTTTCGTATAGTTGTTGGAGGAGAGTCAGGTAGATCTCTGGTCAGAGCCAGGATGGTGATTTTAGTTCTCTTTCAAACAAAAAGAAAATACCTTCCCATTTATTTGCCAGTGCATCCTAGGTTTTGTACCTTGCTCCTTCCTAAAGTGTTCAGGCGTACCATGGAAGAGTTTAGGCAAGATGATGTTCCTGCTTTGCACATTTTCAGCTCTGGGGAACAAGTGTGAGGTTGCTCCAAGGGCTTTTCTAATAATTTTTGATTCTCTACCAGGAGCTGGAGAACTGGCAGCTCCTTTCACTCTCAAAGTTTGTGCATATAAGAGGGTAAGTGTTAAAAATTCAGTGCCTCTGTTACTACTTCATATAAAAGAGTCACAACCGAGCAGATTCTCATCTCCTTAAGGCCAGTTGAGGGTCTTGAGTGTGAGAATTACCTTAGAGACAGTGCGTGCAGAAATCTGTAGATCTTGAGTTATTTTTATTTCCGGACTGTTCCTTTACTCATTACAGTGGGAGACAGTGACATTGTAAAGAATATATCCTCTCAGTTCTGAGAAATTAAAATGCTGTGTTTTGTCATTCTGTGATTCAGTTTGGTTTGGAACCCAGATGCAGTGTGGGTTCATCTTATATGGTACAGTTCAGTGCTGCATAAGGGACTGGTTCCAAATATACAAAGGTGTGAATAAAGGCCAGTGCCTCAAAACTTGCTGAGATCATGCTTTAGCTATCCCTGGTTAGGAAAAACTATTTTGTTAATATCATTATCAGCACAGTTAAAATTGAAAATGGATCCAGACACATGTTGTAACGCATTTTAATGGTATCTAGAGTAAACATAACTAATTTTAAACTAACAGCTAAATTTAGTGGCTGTAGCATTGTATTTAAATGCTTTTACACTCAAGTTTTCTGT
This sequence comes from Rhipidura dahli, assembly GCA_013399225.1. Lineage (NCBI taxonomy): Eukaryota > Metazoa > Chordata > Aves > Passeriformes > Rhipiduridae > Rhipidura > Rhipidura dahli. Next base: position 488,997 of record VXAC01006995.1, read on the forward strand.
AATTGTGGATGATGGACTCCCAGCAGTGGAAAGAATTTACTGTATGGAAGTTTGAATAATGGCATAAGGAGTTAGAATAGTTGTTTGGCATCTTAAATTCGGTAGCCTTTCTCATCTTGATTTGCTGGGGGAGAGAGGAGGGACAGGTGGTGTTTTTTTGTATAGTGGTGTCTCTTGTCAGGTTTGCAAGTGGTTTGGGCATCTCTATGGATCCTAGCAGAACATTTTCAGTTGTTGCTTCTGTTATAATAGTGATACGTGAATAATGCAAGAAAAAATACTGTCTACAGAGGTGGGCCAGCACCTACATCTTTTCCCGTATCTAGTATTAACATAAGCAAAAGTTAGACTTAACAGAAGTACTGTTGGGGAAGACCTAATTTAACAAGTTCATTTTAAAGTCATATAAAAAGCTTTGTAAAGTCTTGAGATAATCTGTAATTTTCTGTGTGCACTCAGAGAAGACACATTAGTTGCTTAAGGGATCAATTAATCTGTCAATCTTTCAAACAGCAAAATCAGCTGCAGACACGGATTTTTTTTATTACTTATTAAGCAGTGATTTCATATTGTGTAACAGCTAGAAATGCTGTGTGTACTAACGAGGAAGGAAATGTCATTGCCATTTGTCCTGTGTTTATATCACAGATAGGTTTGTGAATTGTGCAATACGGACGCTTAAATTTATACTCAGTTGCAGAGAAGATGAGAATTCTGCATTTGTGATATTACTTGCTTGAAGTTTTATCAACTTCCTTAGTTTTTTTGCGTTTATGGCAGTTGTTTTAACTGTATTTGGTGTAGTAGGATGTATGGTTGGAATCATAGTTGTATTCACCAAAGGCAGCATCTGTTCCTAAGGCCTTTAAAACCTGTGAAAGACTGTTCATTTCCTTACATTTCTGTGGCAGGGGTACATTGACACGCTCCATGATTTCCTTAGAATGTGTTGTCAATTCTAATAATTTCCCAAGTACACTTCATATTGTGGAACATGACTTAAACTTGGGATTTTTGTTGTGTCATCATTTAAGCAGCAGTCATCATTCTTGGCTGTGTGAATATTCAGAGAACACTGAGGATGGAGATATATGGAATACAGCTGTCTATTAATCATCAGTATCTGAAACGCCTTGTCTAATTGTTTGTATTCTCTGCTTAGTCCAGTGCTCATTTGTTGAGACAGTCTTTATAAAGAGGCTGGAGAGGGCAGGTTACTGCAGTACTTGTGGCCTTTCATTTTGATATCATCAGTGTGCTTGATCCCAGTAGAGAAAGATTCCTACAAAGGCACGATGCCAGTGTGGAAATGTGCTGTTAATTGGTAACTAGGGCAGTTTTGTTTTCTTAGAAGCTGAAAAAACCCCATCAGTGTGTACTGAAACTGTTTAGACACTGTAATTACATACAGTTATGTGTAAGTGTTCTTTGGTCCAGCAATAATTTATAGATTGCTCTTTAAGAACCACTGAGGTAGCAAATAAGTATACTTTAGTGTATGGCATGGTCTGTTTGTTAAAATTTGTTTTGAAACAATTTCTTTGGGACTAATCAACCATAAGGTTGAACTGTGAAACACTATCTGCTGTTACTGACCTGCACCTCTTGACTTTTGTATTCAGCAAGTTAATTTGAAGAAGTTAATTTTCAGGTGTGCTTTCCTTCATGTGCCTTTTTAATACTGATTTATTCCAACAGATATTTCAGCTTGCAACATCAAACGGGGCACTTATGCATTTTATATGTAAGTCCTACTCACAAACATAATTGTGACCTGTTAAACTGGCAACTGCATCTTTTTCGGTTTTGAAGCTTTTATACTTGTGAATGGGGAGGAGCTGGGAATAGCAGATCTGCCTCATGTGAAATAGGACTGTTCATAGGAAAAGGGTTGAGGTTTTTATTTGCAAGGAAGCTGCTCTGGGAGCCCTGCAGATTTGAAGCGCTGTTTAGTCAGCGCGTGAAAAACTGCGACGGGGGTTCGAAGGCGCTGCTGCTGCATTCCTTAAACAAAAGGAACTGTGGGCTCCAAATGTGGAATATTTTCTTTATCAGTTAGTTCTGCTGCTGTGACAGTTCCGGTTTGACTGTGTCTGGCTTGTCGAAATAAGAAATGGAAAATGTTGTTTACTGGAGGATTTTTGGGTTTTTTCCCCCCTCTGTTTCATGTCTAAATTGAATTTTGTTGTATATGACTGCAGTCATATGCATAGGAGAGGAAAACACGAGGAGAAGAACTACTGTGCTGGAAAAATTGAGGATCAGTGGAAGAAAACTGTAGTTTTTTCAATTAGACTCTTTTTATCATGTATATCAGACCTCTTTAAATGTGCTACCATGTTTAAAAAGTCTCACACCAGGTGAACAAAACAGGTATTGGAAAAGCAGTCCACTTGCAGTAATATCTTATTTCCTGTGTTGTTGACTGAATTTTTGTTCAAATAAGAACATTTATTTTGTGGTAGCACGGGTGCTCCTTGATTCTGCAGTGAAGGCAGTATTCTGTGCTTGATACTAGCTAGTTGCCATGGCAACAATTATGATGTCATGAATTCAGTATAGTGACTTCACTGCAGTGTATTTTATCTCTATTCTCAGTTTTCTTCAGATCTTTCTAGTAAGCCAAAAAGCACCTACATGTCATAGTGTGACTTGTCTGTATTGTGATTCAGCCCAAAAAGTTTGCTGATAGGCAGGAAGAGGAGAATACATTTTTTAATCACTCAAATGTGGTGGTTTTTGTCTGAGAGAAATGTATTTTTAAAACTGAAATCATGAGAGTAGCAGTATCCTGTTATGTCTCTTCTACAAGAATTACTTGTTCAATCCTGGGTTGCTTTTCTTATTCCTGTATTCTATAGAAACAGGTGAAATGTTTCCTTAGTCTCTTCTCAGGGGTTTGTTGACCCGCAAATTGTAGCTGGAAACTTCCTGCCTATCAACCTTCGGAAATGGTCAGCTGCTTTCAGCCTTCTGAGCACTTCCATTTATCACCAGGTTGTGTACCTCCATTTCACAGGTAGCAGAGCTGACTGCATACTCTGTCCTCTTTTGCTTTCTGATAGTCAAAGAGAAGTGTTTAGCATTTTTTCCTGTTTCTGAAAATGATACGATTTCCAAATTTAGCCCCAGTAAAAATGCCAGTAAAACACAGAGTTTGACTAGCCTGCATTTCTTTTGTTGACATAACTGTGTGTCCATTTAGAGCTGGCTTATTGGCTTAACTCAAAGGTTGCCTGAGACTTCTGGGCCATCTGACTTTACATTATCAGTGAATAGTGCAGAGTGTGTTAAAGTGGTATGCTAGGTATTTTTGTAAGGTTTTTTTTTTCCCTTGGTACGTAAAAGGTTCTTCACCTTTGGCTTAGTTTGACAAAGATAGTTTCTTCATATAGATGAAGCCTAACTATGTTGTAAGTGTCCTGGAAAGCCTTTCTAGTAACAGGAGAAAATGTAGGATGTGCTGATTTCTTCCCGTGGCTTCTTGCTGTAGCACTAATTTGCATTAAATTGTATTGAGCATAAAGCTGTTTGGGCAAGGCTGGAATTAAATGGTCTCTTCACAATTTTATTCTTCTGAAGAAAAATGGAAATTCGAAAAGCACCCAATAGGAAGGGTGCTTCCACTGGGAGGGTGTCACAGACAGCACGTAAGAAAGATGAAAAACAGAATGGGAAAAACAAAGTTGCAGTTGTTTTTCTGCAGAAGAGAAATAGTACCCTGTGTAGCCTGTCATTTGTGATAAACATATCAGGGAGTTGAGTAGTGACTGTGCTGCAACTGCAGTTAAGAATATGTGATTGAGATGTTTTTGTTAACGAGCCGCTGACAGAACAAACTACAAAGTACTGTCGCAGGTACTGTTGTTCCCACTACCTAAGCACAGAGGTCTCTTACTTGCAGATTTGCAGGTTTTTGTTGTCAACAGCTGTGCTTAGTAACTTTTCTTTAATCAGCAGAAATGGGCCAGTGATGGGATAGCTTGTGTTAAATTCTCTAGATGCTTTTTCAAAATTGTTAGCTTGTTATAATGTCGGTGCACATGAAGGGGTTTGTTTACTTAAAGAATATTGGCATGATTTGTTTATTAAAGGTTTTGGTCTTTGTACTCCTTTGTCTAACCCTTTGTCATTTAGGTGTTGGGGGGTTTTTTTGTTTCTTTCTTTCTATTAATTTCTTTTCTAAACATGGACATTTTCAAGATGTGATTGAATATGGAACTAGAGAATCTTATCTAGGCTTTCTTTCCCACAGAAGGTTGGATCAGGTGATTTCTTGAGGTTCCTTCCAAGCTGGGCTAGTCTGTGATTCTAGGATTGAACAGTTGGGAGGAAGAGCAGCTTTCTTAATGGCAAACTGACATAACCGTGCGTGAAAAATTGCTAACTCAAAACTAAATTTTTAGTCATGTGGAGATGAGTTCATTCAGTTCTCAGCAGCATTTGCATGAATGAATGTTGCATTTAGACATAGTATTGTGGCAGTTAATACCAGACTGAGTACGTATGGAATTTAAAGCTCTGGACTGTTGGCAATGGCAGTTTCTCTGAAGGGAAGTGTAAGGGCAAGGCAAGTATAAAAGTTTTTTAGAATGCTTGGGAAAAGTGGTCACATCCACCTTACCTCAGTATGTGAAAATGAAAGGAAACTTGAAATGGGAAAAGCAAAACCAAGGTTTACTGTATGAATTCCTTGTTGTGTTTTTTGAATGGATGGGCACATGGCCTGTCTGCAGCCAATAGAGCAGAAAGGAAGGAGCCTGCTGTGTTCTCTCAAACTCAACGTTTGAGAGACTGGGATGATGATGATGTGTTGGGCAAAAACAACAAGAGAACATCCACCCCACTATTTTCTTTCAGAATTATTATACTTAACAACCTAAACTTTCAGTGCTCTCTTTTATTCCACTCCAAATGCTTCTATGAGAACCAGTTATATTCTTGCCCACTGGGACTCGGAAAATAAATAAGCAAATTGGAATTGCCTCAGTTACTCCTCTGCTTCTACTTAAAAATACAACATAAACCAAACGTAGAGCATTAGCTCCAATTTCACATTACAGGCTTTTACATGTTCTGTTTATACAGGGATGCTAAAACTGACCTTTTAAGTTATTACCAATATTGGTAGTGCATGGAAAGATGGCAATATTGGTGAAAGTAGGGAAGAATATTTGTCTTGCATTTCAGGATACAGTGACAGATAGTGGCTTGAGTTTGTGTTTAATCAGTCTCTAATGTTTTCTGTTTGGCACTTCTTTGGTTGCAGCTTTGAAGACTTTTCCTCCAGGTCTGCAATTTCAACACGATATCAGTGAAAAGAGTTAAAATGCTTGGGTGGATCTTCTTGCAGAGCCTGCTTCACACTCCAGAACCAAATTTGGTTCAGAATTGGAGTGTGAAAGAGGATTCAGCAGAAGAAGGTGGAAGCTTGAAGAGCTGCTTGTTACTGTAGCTAAGTTAGGGGTCTGGAAGTGCCAGAGAGGTGTTTCAGGGGCAGTACTCAGTGAAAAGCTGAGCTTCTAAACTTTGTCCTGCTCAAGGGTCCCTTGTGACCTGTTAACCTGTCCGTGGGTTCATCTGTCATCTTTCTGGATATCAGGTGACCTAACCCACCATTCCTTCCTCCAGTCTGCTGGGGAAGGCTATGAGCAGCATCAGAGGTAGATGTGTCCTGTCTTCTAGCAAAAATTCTGTCTTTAGAGGACAGGGTTTTATTGAGTTCATAAATTGCTACATCTCTTGCAAAGACTTGAATTGAAAATTCTACACATCACCTTTCAAAGCAGGTTTGAAATTTATTGTTTTGAAAGCAATTGGGAGAATTTTTGTCAGTACAGAGAGGCTGGTCTTGGCAAGCATTCATTAAAATTGTTGCTGGTGAGCTTTGAATTAAAAATTTGCATTAACTGGGAGCCATGTAAAAACCTCCATTACAAATTCGTAAATGGAGATGGGTGCTTCCCCCCACAGCCAGGTCTGTGACTTGGAGTGCTGTGGGATGGGGGTGACATGGTTATCTTGGCCTCAGCAGGCTGCCTGGTTCCCTTTTGCTGCAGTTCTGATTCAGATTACCCAGCAGTCCCTGTGCTTTGCTATGATCAAACGATACAGCCCTCACGGAAAAATGTGCTACTCAAAGCTCTGTGTGGCTCCTGTAGCCAACTTGATCTATACAATAGGAAATAGGAAAGCCTTCTTTATCTGATTAAACAGCCGACTTTGGCATGAAATCTCCTTTTTAAAATCAACTTGCTGGAAGTGCTATGACAATAAAAATGCCTTTTTTTTTTCCCTCTTGTTGTGAAAGCAGAAAAATTGACTGACGCTTCCTCGTTTCATGTATTACTGCCAGAGCGTTCTCTGACATTCTTTGAGTTTAATCATCAGATGTGATACCCTGGTTGTACTTAAGCACAAAACTTTTCAGTGCTCTATTAACTGCTAGTATCTGTGCTACATGAGGTTTTCTTCATGGTGACCTCGACTATTGTTTCTTCTTGCTTGATATATTGGTGTTAGATGAATCGAAAATAAAATGAATTATGTCTCAGCGCTAATCATTAAATTACAGACATCAAATCAAATATAAATGGTGTCAGGATAAACACATTTGAGTCCTGAATTTCTCTTTAAAACAAACCTAAATTTTTGGAAATAACTTTTAATACATGCATTATATTTTAAATGTAAAATATATGCATGGTTAACAAGAAAAAGTTTAATGAAGTTGACTGTATACATAAGAAAAAAAAAGGCAAGTTAATTTTGGTTTTTTTTTTTTTTTTAGGGAGCTCTATGAACGTGTATATATCTAATTTGAACCTGCTAGGTCTTGCCTACTGAAGCTCCCTCTGCAGTCAGTGTAGCTGATGATTCAGATGGTGAAGTTGGTCTTTACTTCCAAATAGCCATGGAACAGGGCTCCATGTGTATCCAGATGACCATGCATAATAAGTATTAATGAAATTCCAAAGATTAGCCTAGTTTCTGGTTCTAGTCTAGTTTCTAGTTTTCATTTCTCTACATAATTTTGTACTGGGGATTCAGGAAAGGAGATATTGTTTAGACACTCCTTTTTCTTGTCTCGCTTAAGGTTTTCTCCTTGCTTACCAAATACATGTGTTTGTTTCTGATGCAGTGCAGTGGTGGAGAAAGATTTGGGGGAAAGGGAGAGGGAACACAAAGGCGGAGGAATAAGCCTTTGGAGATGGTTTGGAGAAAGATGTAAGAGGAAGGGAACAGCTCCGTAGGAAAAGAATACTCTGCATATTCTTCATAAATAATGCATCATGTGGGTGAGCTTCATGTCTACATCTCTGGTATAGCAAATAGAGATTCTTGCCTAGTTGCAAATGCCAAGTGGTGTTGGAGTAAATGAGAGAAAAGTCACAAACTGTGGAGGAGAAATCTTAGGATCAGTGGACTTTTTCTTTTGTCATTCAGTTATCTGTTAGTACCTGCAGTTAAAAAAGAGCTGTTGGAGTGATGCCTTAGCTTTTAACTTTTCTATTTTTCAAATCCTGTACTGCTCAGTGTGTAACTCTGAAGTTTCCTGGAGCCTGTTCATTTCTGCCCTCTCATGCTAGTTGGACACAACAAAGCCTCTCCAGGGCTGCTCTCCAAGGACACCCAGACCCTCCTAGGCCCAAAAAGTATGAACCGAAGAGCCTCTGAAGGGAGGCAAGCGGAGGGGAATTGCATCATTAAATTGAAGCTTTAATTGAAGAATTAACCCTGGTACGCAAATGAACCAAACCTATAAAAGGGTTGGAACTTGTGACCTGCCGTCCATCTTTGGGTCCATCTTGGCAACAGCATCTGGCTCCCCAGGGGTACCTTTGAAGGCTTTTCAAATAAATACCCACCTTTATTCCCTTTACTCCTGTCTGGTCTCTGTTTCTAGGAGGCCTCTTAAGACATCAGGAATAAGAGCAGTGTCTAAGTCATGCAACCTCAAGATATTAGGCTGAGATTGGCATTTCTTCTGGTCCCCCAGATCTGTGGTGTTTGCATTGGCTTCTGCTTCTCAGATAACATTGATTCAGTAGAAAAAAAGGGATGTTTACTATCGAAACTATCTTACATATGGTGTTTGTGAGCACTGTCATTGATTGTAAGCACAATTAATTATAGGATGAGGATAATAAACAAAGTTGATGATAAATAAGGCTGGTATCTAGTCAGACTGAAGAAGAGTTTCATTGAGATGTTATCTTAATGAAAGTAGTTGTCCACAGCCCTTACAGCAGAGAGGGCAGTGTTCTTTAGGCTCTGAGGGGATCACAAGGTTCCACATAGGATTTCTAGGGTTGATTTCAGTTTTGAGAGCATGTAGAGCCTTATATGTGGGACATATCTCTTCCAAGCTAAAGGAATTTACCATCATGTTTTACTAGACACACATACATTAGAATAGTTTTGTTCTTTGACCCAGAATTAAATTAAAATCTAGAGACTATACTATTCAACTGGTTGTGCTCTGTTGGTGGGTCTATATTTTAATTTGGGCAGTGTCCACAATGGGGAGAAGACATACAGATTTTTTAGGAAGAATGTGGATGTTTGATATTTCCTATTCCAGAACCTTTGCTTGAGAAGCTGCATTGGATTTATTTCCCTTTTAGATTTATAAAAGCTATCCTGAACACTCAGCTGTTTAAATACTGGTGTGATGTGCCACTGCAGAGGTGTTTTACTTTCATATTGCTTTCATTCAATAAGATGCGCATTTTTTCTGTATAAATGAACTCATATTCAGTAGTGCAATTGATGAATTCTCCTCCTCTTTTTTTCCTGCTGTAACTCTGGCAAACAGTTCAGTTCATCCAGGTGTCAGTGCTTTTAGTTGTGTGATCAGAATTTTCTAATGAGGGGAGGAAACAGTAAGAACTGGTTTGAAATCATTTTTCAAGGTCCAAAAAGAAAAAAGAAAGCAAAGCCATCTTAAAATTAACAGCTGGAGTATTATTCTTTGTGGCCTTTCAGAAGGGAAAGAATAGAGGTGGATTTTTTTTTTTTTTGGCTTGTATAAGTGCAACCTTACACAGTTTTCTTCTCATTTTTCTCTCATGTTCACCCCTCATCTTTATCCTAGAAATGTAATTCCTCTTCTGATGTCTTTCCTCTGAGGTTTGTCCTCTATGACGCAGACTTAGTTCGGTTGACACAATCACTGATTCTGTTCAGTTCTGCTCTTTTTTTTTTTTTTTCATCCTGTCTCATCTTATTTTTGGTCAATTAATTTTAATGATCTTTTTAGAGAAACTCTTTCTTTCTTTTCAAAAATAAAGCCATGCCAAGTGGTTTCAGGGTGCTTAGAACAGAGTGTGTCTGCACAGGGGCACTCCACCCCATCTTGTGAATAAAAAACTTGAGTGAGACATGTATTTCTAGGCTGTAATTTCTGTTTTCTCTTGGCAATGGGAGTGGGATTAATCACATTTAAATAATACTTTGAATATTTTGGGGTGGACTCTTTTTTTTTTTTCTGTGACGATGTCTTTACAAGGGGAGTCAATAATTTTTTTTCCATTCCCCAAACCCAGAAGACAGAAATGAAGAAGTCCTTCACTATCCAGGATTGCCAGAGCATAGATGAAATGCTGTGCTACCTGAAGTGACTGCCTTCTGACCTTGCTCAGTAGTCATAAGAGCTTCTTTTTTTCCTTGATATAGGATACTTGTATCCTGTTTGGAGTGACATCCTAGGCTTTATTGGGGACCACTTGGACAACACTGGGATATAGCAATTCTGCTAGGCAGCTCTGGATTTTTATGAGGTTGAGTCCTTGAGTGGTTGAGGCAGATGATGGCTTTCCCTTAAATAGTTTCCTTTTCCTAAAGCCAATGGGCTTGATGACTTTGAACAGCAGCACTGATGAATATTTTACCTATAATTGAGTAAAAAGTATTTTGGAGTGGGAATTGGGACAGGAAGCTATATACTAATCTGGTGTGATTTCTAGACACACACAAATTCTGCTGGCACAGGTTGGTCAGATGAGGATATTTGGTGCTGCTAGAGACTCAAGTGTGGGAGGAAAATGTGTTATTCAGGCTGCTTTGCAACATTGATGCTTCCAGTGAGCAGAAACAAATGTTTGGCATACAAACTCCTATGACTGTTTGATTTCAGAAGATAGTCCAAGTTTACGGTAATAAGAGCCTATTTTATATTTATAGTGTTCTAGCAAGGAAGATTTTCACCCTTAGAAAGTCCCTGTAGTAATAGAGAGTCTGTAAATGCATTACAAGTTGAGCCTGTAAACTGGCAGCACAGTGCAAAGCTGCATTTGAGTGCCAGAACTTGCATTTGTAGTAGAAACAGATTTTCATAGGCCTTTGCTGCAAAATGACGTGTTCTGATATTTAGAACTGCTGCTTAAAAATGCCTTCCCTGGGTTTTCAGATGATGGCAGTTGGATCACTCTTCAATTGAGTAGCAATTTGAAGGCACCCTCTTCCTTCCTGAAGTCTTGAATCTGAAGTTAATGCTATAAGAATGTGCTCTGCTTGTTAGAGGAGTCTAGTTAGTGAGCTGTGCTTTAATTCAAGGTAAAAGTGAATAGACAAATACTCAGGAATTATATGGCACTTCCAGGCTTTCTTCCTGAGAAGTCAGCTCTTGGTGCCTGCTATTCTGTCTCAAGGCTACCATAATCCATGATCCTCACACGCAGAGAAGAAATGAGGACTCTCTTGGAACTCCTCTCATTTGATGGAGTTTTAGCTGTTTCACAGAAAGACTTCTTGCTCTTAAACAACAAATATCTTACTAATTGTGCTGTTTAACAACTGAGGAGAAATTATATGACAGGATAAAGACTGGTCCTCACGAAGTAGCAATAGTTTCAATTACTTTTTTTCTTTTCAGAGTAAGGGTCTTGTCATCATAAAATTTAAGATTAGCTTTGCCTTCCTTCAACACCATGCTATAATGTGTCTAATCCTGCAAAAATGTGGACTTGCTCTTCATGTAAGAGAAAGTATTTCTAGCTGTAGTAGCTCTAATTAATTTAATGACATTGTGATAGTAACAAAGGGTTTAGGAATGCTATTATAATTCAATCATATAATTCATGCTATTATAATTCAGTCATACTTAAGAACTCATTTTTGCATGTAGATCTGGGGCACAGCATGTCCATTCATCAGGATTCTGGTAAAACTTGAAGATCTGTAAGGATGAAAGAATAAGAGCTGGTGGAGGAATTAATAGGGATATTTAGAAATTCCTGTGTTGCACTGTGCAGCAGTTCTAACCAGGAAAATAGGCTGGATGTCATCTTCTTCAAACAAGAAATTTGGTGTGCTTGTGGAAATTTGTTGAAAAGTTCAGCCTTTCAAAGGGACATAATAAACCAAAGATCTTAGCATCGTCTTTCTGCTTTTCAAGTCAGAGACTTCCAGGTCTCTGAGCTTTGATCTTGGAGCCAGCAGTGTGAGGCGCTGCCTTTTGCAGGATCACTGCAACTCTTGGCACCATCACCAAATTTTAATTTTATTGTTGGTTAGGGATTCTTTTGTCTCAACTGCAGTTCCTTGAGGGGTGTTGTTTCATAAGTATTAGCAGATACTCCCCGTTCCTGTGAACATAATTCTGCCCCGAGGTGTTGCTGTTTCTTCCCTTCATTAAGGTCGTGTGTTTACTTTGAGCATATTCAGCTCAAGATATTTCATATCCATAATGTAGTTGCTATTTAAGGTTTTGGCTGTTATGAGATAGGAAATAAGAAAACCAGTTCAACTACCACGTTGTTAACTGAGTACCAAAGAAAGATACAGATTATGTAGTAAAAGAATTGGTTTGCAATATTGTTTTGGCAATGAACTTGTATCTTTACAGAGAAACTTTGAGGTACTAGGTTCCATAGCAAAGGAGAACATAAAATGAAATAAAATCCTTAAAATAAGGGTTGATTGCCCAGTCAAATATTAGGATGCTGCTTTTCAATATGCCGCTTTGAGTAAATTCAGACAACTGAGGTTGGGACTTCAGAGATTTTCAGTGGTTTATACTGCCTCCAAATGGTATTTTAAGCAAGTTTCCCTGCTTACGTGTTCCACAGTTTCTCAAGTTACAGTGGTTTTGATTTGCTTTTGTTTCTTTCAAGTTAAAAAAACCCAAACAAACAAAATGTCAAACAAATAGAAACCAAGCAAGAAAACACTCCCAAACCAAAATCCTAAGTAACCTGCCTTGTTGGGTGCTTGAGGTTTTAACACTTGGGATGTATTTTGTGACCATTGGGTAAAATATATATTTCCTTCTTCCCCCTTTCATTTAAGTATTGCTGGAGTAAATAATCCCTAATGTTGTCTCACTGATAAAAGATACCTCAGACCAAACAGATATGGCTCCACACAAAAAGGTATGTTCTTTTACTTTTCCTGCCCAAGAAATAGCAAGCGTCTTGATTGCAGTTTTCAGATTCAGGTTCTTTTTCCTTGAAATCCTGTCTGCTTCATGTTATTCAATATTCAATTTGTAGTTTTCACTGGGTGTTATTCAAGCTACAACCCTTTGCAGCAGTTGCCTTGTTTTGCACTGTCTGCTCAGGCTTTAGTCTTCTGATTGCTGTCAAATATCTGCATTGTGTTATTTGGTTAGTGTTGGGATAGCTCTCTTGGGTATTTTAGAGCTCACTAACACTTAAAAAAATCATAAATGTAGTAATCTAGCACTGATGCAAAAAAAATTGTTTGAATTCTCAAAAATAAGAATTTGTAAGAGTAGAAAAATATGGCTTCCAAGGAAGCTTTGGCTCTGTTATATTAGATTCCTGAAAAGGAAAAGTACAGCTAGAAAAGCTATTGTAGCAACATGCTTTTCTGATTGAATTAGTAGTGAAAAAAAAGCAGCCTTCATTATTAACCCAAGTCAGTTACTAATACATGGGGACAGCTGAGTGAGGAGTCACCAACAGTGCACTGAAGGAGGTGAGTAATTGTAAGAAGGACTTAAGGAATGCTCTTCCTAAGTGGCATGGTATGAGCTGCTGCTGGGGTGAAGCAACAAGCATGTATCTGTGATGTTTCAATCAGTTGCTGTTAAAATGAAGGTGATGTCTCATGTTTGCTGTTGGCATTTCAGTAGAGTAAAAGAAGGTTGAATAAATTGAGAGGAAATGAGCCAGTCTTTGTTTAAAACCCGTGAGTGTGTAGTGCACCAAGCCTTGTCATGAGGGAAGTTGTTTCCTCCACTATGGTTTCCTTTATGAGTCTCCCAGCTTCTCTAAAAGAAGTACAATGGGTGTTTTCAGTTGCCATGGAAGTTGTGTTGTGCCAAGGCAAGAGGTAGACTCTTCTGGTAGAGTAATTTTAGTCAAGATATGAGGGAGATAGTGTTCTTCTGATGCAAAACATAGACTGTAGTGTTATCAAGACATAGTGAGCCAATACACAATTGTTACAGCACCATTGAACTGAAGCCTTTGGATTACACTGAAACCACACATCTCAGAGCTACTGTTTTTATCAGCGTCTCTTGACTGTTTGTGATAAGGATGTGGTTACTTGGTTTTCCACCTTACCAGATTTGGGAAGCTTGTGGTACCGAAATCAGCCAGGAAATAAACTTTCTAACACAATTTGAAGTATTAGAGAACAGGCATTCTTTATTATGGACATACCCAGAGGATAACTCGTCTAATTAGATGTGTGTGGTGAGACTTTGCAACAGGGTATTTATCCCATCCTGATCAAACACACTCATCACAATGTACTTCCTAGATAATACATAAACATCACTTTTCCTGGAACTAATTTTCATGCATCCACCTCCTGAGGAAAGTCACAATATGGTCCTGGAAGGTCATCTGAGGGGGTCTCTGGCGACTGTACTCACTGAGAGCTTCTATATTAAAGTTGTACTTTCCTTGAACTTCTCCTTTGAGCATGTGGTGTTGCTTCTTGTTACGAAACTTGCCAAAGACCCCACTATAATCCTCATTATCTGTTTATCCACTGGTTCTACCTGTGTTTATCATCCCCTGTGCATGCTTTTACATTCTTTTATCTGGATTGGTTTTTTTGCTAGTTAGTCTTTAAGATCTATCTAGCAACCTCAGGGCCACAAAAAATATCTACTTTCTGTGTTATTTGTCCCTTGCACAGACTCCTCATCAGAGCATGAGACTACTTCACAAGTTGTACTCTGTATGGACCAAATCTTACTTATCTGGGGGACAAGCTCTATCCATTTCTTCATATGTGTAAGCAGTAGTGTGTCCCTCTCCATCATTCAAACAATAGCTTCTCTTTTCCCAGCAGCCCCAGCTGCTGTTGAGAGAAGGATGCAGAGGCCAAATAAAAGGGCGGGCTTACAGCTCACAAATCTGGGATGTGTGGTAGTGTTGGCTATGGGGAAAATCGTACAGCAATTGCGCAGTGTTTTTCTACTTCCTTGGTGTCAGGAGCAAGTCTGTCTCAGGGTAGAGTACTCACACAAGAAAAGCTGCGCTGCCTGGACAGCGCAGAGACATTAAGAGACATTCTTGTTAGAGTGGGAATAGCTTTTGAGCACTTGCTCTACTCTACTGGTTTTATGTTGACTTTTGAACTGACAAATCTTGGAAAAGAAAATACCTAAACTGGTTTAATATTGCCACAGAACCTCATGATCATTCAGAACTTGCTAATTCACAGTGTCAGGGACAGAATTTGTTATGTTAAAGGGTCTTGTACCAACCAAGTTGTGGGGTTTGTATTTTGGAATTTGATGATGATATTGTCTTTTTTTTCCTCTTGATACTCTTTTTTTTTTCCTATACTATGGCTGCTATAATCACATCGGCTTTTAAGTCCTGGATAGAAGTTACCTCTAGTGCAGTTTCACATTATTTTATCTGATATCTGGCTCCTGATGAAGTAGATCCCTTTGCATCTTTGACTGTTAGTTTTTATACCTTTCCTCCACGGATGTTTTATTTTGTACTTGAATAATTAAGATACAGCTGTTTAATTTGTTGATTGAGTGAAAATCTGTCCCTCATTTCAGGGTTGATTTTTCACTGTATCGGGTGGGGGAAACAGTTCTTGTGATGCCACATAGTAACTGTCTGCCGAAGGGAAATGATGGGAGCATTTGTTCTTTGGGATGATCTTGTCCCTTCATTTTGGTGCAGCCAACTCACATCCTGGCTTACCTATTTTGAGGCACCAGTGAGATGGCCAGCTCCATGTGGTGTGTTTTGGTTTTTAATATTGACAAGAATGTGGGTTGCTGCTGAACAGAAGGGATCTCATGTTTCCATGCCCTTCCAGTATTCCTGTTACTTGTATTGCCACACACCCACCTCCAGGCTTCTGCTAGGCAGATTCCTGCTGCCCCTTGGAGGCAAGTGCAGTGCTGAGGTCAAGTGTACAGAGACCACGGGAGGATGGAAAGTCAGGAACCCTGTGTAATAACCCATGTGTATTTCAGTTTAGAATGGTGCTGTTTCTGGCCTGTGTGAGGTTCTCTTTAAAGAAGCAATCTGATATAAGTAAAGTCTTTTTTCAACAAAGAAATGCTTTTGCCTGACTGCTTTCACGTCTGGTTTGATTTTGTAGTTTTGCTTTTTCTACAGACACCTGTAGGAAGTGGGGCTGTGATTTGATTAGGAAAGAATGCCAGAAAAGTAAAAAGAAGATGAGAACATGGGGGGATGATGATGATTATTGTTATGATTCTTATTAATTTTTTTGCTTCTTGCTGTGGGTCTAGTATAGCCCTGAAATCTGATGTGTCTTAAGGTAAAATAAAAAAGTGAGAGCAATTACTTGGTTTTGGTAGTGTGGCAACATTTCTGGAGAGATTCTCTGAAGTATTCCCAGCGGACATGCACAGTTAAGGGAAGTAGTCTGGGATAGAATATATAATCTACATAGTGACTTCTAGAATAGAAAGCCTCTAAGTAGACAGGTGATTACTGTGTGCATCACAGGAGGAGGAGGACTACATGAAAGCTATTTATGCAATATACATATTCCCTGTCTGAAAGCTAAGTGAGCCTATGCCTGGGAGCTGCACTAACAAAATACACAGATGAGATTTCTTTTTGACTTTAAGTAATACAACAGCTGCCTCCAGTCAGCGTGGGGATGAATGACTTTTCTTTTGTGATCTATATGCTGGATTAATGCAGTATATTTTATTTGGGTTGCTTTCTGAACTATTTCATGATGACTGGTTCAAGAGTGGTATATGACTATACTCTGCTTGTTATCTCAGATATTAAGGGGTAGCTGCACTCTAGAAGTCTTTTCTTAAGAAGCTGTGCTTAACACCTTGTTCTCCTGTGTGCATGTGATTAAATGATTCAGGACCTGCCTACAGAAGGAGTGGTGACTCTTAACGTCAGTCAGGACCATCGTGATAAATGTTGCTTGCCAAGTATTTGGCATTTTCTTTCATGTACTTGAAATCTTCTGCTGCCTAAAACTAATTTTTCCATCTCTAGCTGAGAATTGTCAGAAGTCCATTGATGGAACTATTAGGCTTAAGCCAGAGGAAAGGTTTTGTACAAATTGAATCTCATTTTACAGGAAACAATTAATTTTCTAGTTCAGAAAATTAGTAGTGATGTGTGTTTCCATTTCCCTGATTAACTTTCTAATTTTGGTTGATTTTGAGCAATTTGTCAAAAAGGCAGATGTGCTTTTTCTATAAGTTTCATGAAACTGAGCTGGGGCAGGAAAGGGATCTTAGGAATGCTCAGAGAAGACAGTGAGATGGACTCGAGCTACAGGCATGGAAGAGTTAACATCAATAAATCTGTCCTTAAAAATGTCCCGAAGATAAGCTGTGGTCAAACATAATATATGAAAATCTAGCATTTGAGCCAGCGTTCGCAGAATGAGATGTTAAGGTGGTCAAAGCTCTGGGTTTTGGCAAAATAAAAGTAATTTTAACAGATTTCTATGAGGTTTTTTTTTTTAAGTGTGAGAATTCTCCTTAGCAGCCATAAGCCACTGTGGTCATTCATCTATTTGCTTTGCCAGCTGTAGGAGCTTTGGTGCTGCCCAGTATCACCCAGGACTTGTGTCTGCATTTCTGTTCATGTAGGTGTTCCAAGAGGAGGCAGTACAATCTTCGAATTCAACTATTTTATGCAAAGTTATGTTAGTAGTGGCATCAAGTATTCTACATTTCTACAATCAGTACCTCAGAAATATTCCAGTGCTGTCTGTTGCATGTGACTGTAACACTGTCAGTATTCAAAGTGTTTTATAAATTTAATTAATACTCAGAGACACTCTTGGTACACAAAACAGATGCATTTTTTTTTCAATTACTTAAATTGCTCTATAAGTTCCCTACTTCCATCCTTTTTTGCTTCTGCTCAGTATCTATAATGTGAAATACATTCAGTCTAGTTTGTAAAACTGACATTATAGACGCAGGTTCTGTAATTCTTTCTAGTGGAATTCCCTCAATTTATTATTATTAAAAAACCCAAACAAAACTCACGTAATTACTTCAGAAACACAGTTCTTAATCATGGTAAACAAGCCCATGAAAAAGAAAGATTTTTACCAATTTTATTTCATGGTGTTTCCCAGGTTACCTTACAGGTGCTGTAATAGAATATAAATATGCTGCCAATGTGAGAGAGAAACCGCCCTAAGAAACCCGATGATAACTGAACTCTGCTGTGTCAGTGACAATCTGCTGGAGATGTATTTGTCTGTTAGTTTATGACCTTGCATTTTTGGTAAAATTTTCATAGTCTAACTGTGCATTAAACTTTTAAAGAAAATTAACCTTGTGCAGACTAATTAAGATTCATTTCCTTACAGCTGGGTGTACTTTATATGCCTATTTGGAGAGGGAATTTTTTTAAGTTACAGAATTAATTTAAAACTTTAGATTTTGTGTACTGCTTTTGTTCAGATGAAGAAAAGATCTGTGTCCTCAGAATAGTCAAGAGAGCATTATCAAGTAGCAAAGTTAGATTATTGATTTAATGTTCCTTTCTGCTCTCTGGAAATATCGTGCTCTAGGTAGATGCTTATGGTTGTCAGAAGATGTAAATCAGGATGGAGATGGGTTAATCGTTGATAAGGGACAACTTAAGATCATTATGCATTAAAAATCTATTATTGAATTAAGTTAAAACTATTAACTATTAATAATTTATCGTGGCATTGACACAAATCTGTACATTTTCCAATCTCATGCTTTATTACAAATACTATTGGCAAACATTTTCAGCATATACATCACAGCTAAAAACCCACAAAGGAATATATAAATTATGTGTAAGTAGTTGATGCACAGTATTAAGGGGAGGAAGTGGTCTAGAGGACAAAAAAATGCTTGAGAGAAACACAGTCTGCAGTTATGAATTATTTCATATAAATATTGCCTATGGCATGGATATTTAAAGGGGGCGAAAAGCAGAATATATTACAGGAGCTCATATCAGCTGCTGTGGGCGAGCTCTGGGAGCGATTCCGAGAGGAGGGACCCAACTTGGGAGCCTCAGATACACCCGAATGTTTTGTCTTCAGATAAGCAAACCCGAACGGCTCCGCGTTTCGAAGAATTAGAAGGTGTGGGCTCCTCCGCGGTGCAGAATTGCTCCGGGCAGGGCGCTGGGAGCGGCTGGCGGGGCCGGCGGCTGCGGGCACGGCTCGGTCGCAGCCCCGCAGCTGGCGCTGGCCCCGCCGCCGCTGTCCGGGCAGGAATCGCTGTGCCGGGAATTCTGATGGGCTCCGTGGAGAATGTGTGCCTTTCAGGTGACTGCTGGAAACCAGATGTTTTCGATAAGATTTTGATAAATGTACCGGGATCCACTGAGAATAAGATTTAACATGAAAATAAATAAAAAGCACCCAGGAGAGTAATTCTGTTTTATTTATATTCCTTAGTTCGGATAGATTTATTTTTAAAAAATTTTTGTTCCATTCTTTCTTCTAGCCTTCTTATAAGAGCGTTGGACAATTTATCCCCATGATGAAATTATATGAAATGTTTTTTGCCCTTTTTTTTTGAATCTAAATCCTTCAGCAATGCATACAGCACAACTGAATTTTCAAAGGAAAACTCTTTGAAGTCCTTTTTTCTTTTTTCTTTCTTTGTGTCTCTGTCTCCCCCTTTCTCCATCTCTCCCCCCTCCTTCTCTCTGTCTGTCAAGTTCAAGAGCAGCTCAGATGCCATGAATTAAGTGAAGCACAAAAGGGGAAAAGGAGACCCTTTTGAAGAACAAAGGCCTCCCATTAGGCTGCCGTGTTCTTTCTCTGACCAAAATTGCTCCCTACATGGTTTTTATTGCTGTCCACATGCTTGGCACATAAGGTAAATACAGTAGGACCCTCGTTACCTCACACTCTCTCTTCCTCTTCCCCCTTCAATAAATGTTTTGTCTCTTTGATGTCCCTAGTAATTCTTATACTGATTGTTCCCACCCTCATAAAAGCCCCAGGGGTAGTCATGGTGGTGGATAGCATTAGATACTGTGTAAATGCTTCCAGAAAAGAAGACAAACTGCAGCCAAAGAATTTATTTCAGGTGGAAGAGAATGGGAAGGAAATACAGATGTTTTCTTTTCAACATGTTGCCTCTCTGCCCCAGCTATGCTTATATTTCTGAGGGAAGTTCATAATTTCTTCCTGTTTGTTTCAAAAACAAACAAGGAAATAGGGCTAAATCAGAAATATGAGAAAATGCATGCCACAAGACTTTAAAGTGATAGAAATATTCTCCTAGGCCTTCTTGATTATTTATTTTTCTTTGGTTTGGACAGCTCTCTGTTTCAGAGCTCTGGTGAAAAGTACCAGCTAAGGTTCGGTCTCAGGTAGATTTCAAAATGTGAACTTTGCAGTGCACGCCTTTTAAAAATAAATCAGTCAGGCCCTTCCTACTGAAGAGATGTTTAAAAATAGCACTGAAGTATATGCATGCATATAAAAAACTGGAGCCAGTGTAAAATGCTATCTTAAACCTAAAATTGCAATGAAACTTTTTAGTACTTGAATGACAAAATTTGCTAATAGTTTCAAAGACATCTTTTGGTGAGTTAATTTTTATTGGCAGAGTTCTGAAAGGTGAAGTAGTTGATGTGCGATAGCATAATTCATGCTGAAGTTGTCGGGAGATTGTGAAACATACAAGTATTTCTTGCAATTTGAAATTATGTTCTTCCCAAATAGATTATTTTCAGAGATACCTATTTGTTTTGATATTTGCACTTGCTTTTATCTTCTTGTTCTGCTATTTCAGTGACATGAAGTAGTTTCATTAGCTTGTGTAACACAGTTTAATATGTAGTGATTAACAGAACTTGTAACTGGTTTTTTTTTTTGGCACTGCTTCTTTATGCTACTACCTCACCTCCTGGAGTATATGCTTTTATGAGCATCTACTGTTATGAACATAGTAATTCCAGAGAAAATGTCAGCAAGGCTACTTAAAGAAATAACAATGAGTCTTATCAGCCTATTTTGTAGATTACAAGGCAAGGAAAATCTACCTTGAAATCTGACTTTTCATGGCAAGTTTGATTTTTTTTTTCAGCTTCTTTTCTTTTTTCCCCCGTGTTGATAATATTGCACAATAAATTTTAAAATAAATTATTGATTGTAATCAGTGGAATATTTTGTCACTCCATGTGAGCAAGGTTTTACATACATGTCTCTGCAAAGGAATTAAATTTGCTTCCCCATCCTCTTGTAATGGGCTTCCT